>JAHHZJ010001638.1:0-81348 GCA_021437245.1 Aegilops speltoides
CATAATGTTTATTCAGTTCTGGACCAATTTTGAAATATGCATATGAGGACTTACCGGAATTGTTATATGTTGTTTCCGGCCTCATTTAAACTTGCCTTGATGTGTTGTTCTTGTTTGCATCATCTCTTGCCATGAGTAGCTTCATGTAGCTTTGTCATGCATCATGCTCGTTGTGCATCATGTCTTGTCATGTGTGGTGTGTTTACCTATGTTGTGTGCTTCTTCTTGTTAGTTCCTGTTTCGTTGCGTCCGTGAGGATTCGTTCGTCTACGTTTGGTTCGGCTTCATCCGTTCATCTTCTTCATGGACTCGTTCTTCTTCCTTGCGGGATTTCAGGCAAGATGACCGCTACCCTGGATCTCACTACTATCATTGCTATGCTAGTTGCCTCGTTCTTTCGCTATGCTGCGCTACCTTTTACCTGTTTATCAAGCCATCCCATATTGCCATGAACCCCTAACCTTTGACACCTTTCCTATGCAAACCGTTGTTTGGCTATGTTACCGCTTTGCTCAGCCCCTCTTATAGCGTTGCTAGTTGCAGGTGAAGTTGAAGATTTCTCCATGGTGGACAGGATTTTGGTTGGGATATCACAATATCTCTTATATTATTAATGCATCTATATACTTGGTAAAGGGTGGAAGGCTCGGCCTTATGCCTGGTGTTTTGTTCCACTCTTGCCGCCCTAGTTTCCGTCGTACCGGTGTTATGTTCCCGGATTTTGCGTCCCTTACGCGGTCGGGTGATTTATGGGACCCCCCTGACAGTTCGCTTTGAATAAAACTTGTCCAGCAAGGCCCAACATTGACTTTTACCATTTGCCTCACCACCACCTATTTTTCCCTTGGGAGTAATTAACCCAAGGGTCATCCTTATTTTAGCCCCCCCGGGCCAGTGCTTGTCTAAGTGCTGGTTCAAACCGAGTAGACTGCGGGGCCCCCTCGGGGAAACTCGAGGTCTGGTTTTACTCGTAGGATGTCTCATCCGGTGTTGCCCTGAGAACGAGATATGTGCAGCTCCTATCGGGATTGTCGGCGCATCGGGCGGCTTTGCTGGTCTTGTTTTACCATTGTCGAAATGTCTTGATGTACCGGGATACCGAGTCTGATCGGAGTGTCTCGGGTGAAGGTCTATTCCTTCGATGATCGCGAGAGCTTGTTATGGGCTAAGTTGGGACACCCCTGCAGGGTTTAAACTTTCGAGAGCCGTGCCCGCGGTTATGTGGCAGATGGGAATTTGTTAATGTCCGGTTGTAGGCAACTTGACACTTGATCCGAAATAAAACGCATCAACCGAGTGTGTAGCCGTGATGGTCTCTTCTCGGCGGAGTCCGGGAAGTGAACACGGTTTCTGGGTTATGTTTGACGTAAGTAGGTGTTCAGGATCACCTCTTGATCATTACTAGCTTCACGACCGTTCCGTTTGTTTCTCTTCTCGCTCTCATTTGCGTATGTTAGCCACCATATCATTGCTTAGTCGCTGCTGCAACCTCACCACTTTGCCCCTTCCTTTCCCATTAAGCTTTGCTAGTCTTGATACCCATGGTAATGGGATTCTTTGAGTCCTCGTGGCTCACGGATACTTCAAAACCAGTTTGCGGTGCCTATGTTACCGAAAGCGGTGGCGCAACCAAGCTCAAGGAGGAGCTCGTTGAAGATCTTGCCCTTTGTGTTGTTTCGTTCTAGTTGATCAGTAGTGGAGCCCAGTTGGGGTCGATCGGGGACCCTTTGTCGCATTTGGGGTTCTTCTTTTATTTTGGTTCCGTAGTCGGACCTTGTTTGTATCTGGATGATGTAATGCTTTATTCATGTAATTGTGTGAAGTGGCGATTGTAAGCCAACTATGTATCTATTTCCCTTATGTATTACTTGGGTTGTGTGAAGATTACCTCACTTGCGACATTGCTTTCAATGCGGTTATGCCTCTAAGTCGTGCTTCGACACGTGGGAGATATAGCCGCATCGAGGGCGTTACACACACCCACTTAGTTCTTTTTGTTGAGCTTTCATATATTTATAACTAAGTGCATCCGTTGCATGGCAATCCCTACTCACTCACATTGATATCTATTGATGGGCATCTCCATAGCCCGTTAATACGCCTAGTTGATGTGAGACTATCTTCTCCCTTTTTTCCTCACAACCACCACCATATACCACCATAGTGCTATGTCCATGGCTTGTGCTCATGTATTGCGTAAGAGTTGAAAAAGCTGAAGCGCATTAAAAAGTGTGAAACAATTTCTCGGCTCGTCATCGGGGTTGTGCATGATGGGAGTATTTTGTGTAATGAAAATGAAGCATGGCCTAGCTATACGATTTTGTAGGAATAAGCTTTCTTTGGCTATGCTATTTTGATAGGACATGATTATTTGTTAGTATGCTTTGAAGCATTATTATTTTTATGTTTTATAAGCTGTTATCTTGAATCATTTGGATCTGAACATTCATGCCACAATAAAGAAAATTACATTGAGAATTATGCTAGGTAGCATTCCACATCAAAAATTCTGTTTTTATCATTTACCTACTCGAGGACGAGCAGGAATTAAGCTTGGGGATGCTTGATACGTCTCCAACGTATTTATAATTTTTTATTGTTCCATGCTATTATATTACCCCTTTTGGATGTTTATGGGCTTTATTTTACACATTTATATCATTTTTTGGGACTAACCTATTAACCGAAGGCCCTGCCCATATTGTTGTTTTATTGCCTATTTCAGTATTTCGAAGAAAAGGAATATCAAACGGAGTCCAAACGAAATGAAACCTTCGGCAATGTGATTTTTTGGAAGAATATCATCCTGGAGACTTGGAGTTCACGTCAGAAGATACTCGAGGAGCCTAGGAGATAGGGGGCGGGCCCCCTACGTGGCGCGCTCCCCTGTCTAGTGGACCCCTCGAGCACCCCCCGACCGACTTCTTTCGCCTATATAAGCCAACGTACCCTAAAACCATCGAATATCAAGATAGATTGGGAGTTCCGCCGCCGCAAGCCTCTGTAGCCACCAAAAACCTCTCGGGAGTCCGTTCCGGCACCCTGCCGGAGGGGGGATCCCTCATCGGTGGCCATCTTCATCATCCCGGTGCTATCCATGACGAGGTGGGGTAGTTCACCCTCGGGGCTGAGGGTATGTACCAGTAGCTATGTGTTTGATCTCTCTCTCTCTCTCTCTCGTGTTCACTCTATGGCATGATCTTGATGTATCGCGAGCTTTGCTCTTATAGTTGGATCTTATGATGTTTCTCCCCCTCTACTCTCTTGTGATGAATTGAGTTTCCCTCTTGAAGTTATCTTATCGGATTGAGTCTTTACTTTGAGAACACTTGATGTATGTCTTGCCGTGTTTATCTGTGGTGACAATGGGATATCACGTGCCACTTGATGTATGTTTTGGTGACCAACTTGCGGTTCCGCCCATGAACCTATGCATAGGGGTTGGCACACATTTTCTTGACTCTTTGGTAGAAACTTTGGGGCACTCTTTTAAGTACTTTGTGTTGGTTGGATGAATCTGAGATTGTGTGACGCATATCACATAATCATGCCCACTGATACTTGAGGTGACAATGGAGTATCTAGGTGACATTAGGGTTTTGGTTGATTTGTGTCTTAAGGTGTTATTCTAGTACGAACTCTTGAATAGATCGATCCGAAAGTATAGATTTGAGGTGGTTTCGTACCCTACCATAATCTCTACATTTGTTCTCCGCTATTAGTGGCTTTGGAGTGACTCTTTGTTGCATGTTGATGGATTGTTATATGATCTATCTATGTTATTATTGTTGAGAGAACTTGCACTAGTGAAAGTATGACCCCTATGCCTTGTTTCCTATCATTGCAATACCGTTTACGCTCACTTTTATCGCTCGCTACCTTCCTGCTTTTATAATTACAGATTACAAATACCTATTTCTACTATCTATTTTGCACTTGTATCACCATCTCTTCGCCGAACTAGTGCACCTATACAATTTACCATTGTATTGGGTGTGTTGGGGACACAAGAGACTCTTTGTTATTTGGTTGCAGGGTTGTTTGAGAGAGATCATCTTCATCCTACGCCTCCCACGAATTGATAAACCTTAGGTCTTCCACTTGAGGGAAATTTGCTACTGTCCTACAAACTTGTGCACTTGCAGGCCCAACAACGTCTACAAGAAGAAGGTTGTGTAGTAGACATCAAGCTCTTTTCTGGCGCCGTTGCTGGGGAGGTGAGTGCTTGAAGGTATATCTTTAGATCTTGCAATCGAATATTTTTGTTTCTTGTTTTATCACTAGTTTAGTTTATAAAAGAAAACTAAAAAATGGAGTTGAGTATGTCTCATACGCTTTATCTTTTTAATATCTTTCGTGAGAATGATGGTAAGGAAAATTGTGATCAAGTGCTAGAAGAAGAATGCATTAGAATGTTTGGCAATAAATATTTGAATGATGAGCATGATTGCAATTTTGTTAGTATGAATTCCTTGAATATCCATGATGCTGATGATATGCAAAGCCACAAGCTTGGGGAAGCTATGTTTGATGAACATAATATTTTTGTCCCCCAAGTTTTGATGAGCAAATTTATTATGATGAAAGCATGCCTCCTATTTATGATGATTATACTGATGAAAGTGGGTTTGGAAGAGTGTCAACTTTAGGAAGTGGTGATCCCACTATTTTGGAGGATGTTGAATTTTATTGTGATGAACATGAAAGTGGATTTGGAATAGTGTCAACTTTATTTAGTGATGATTCCACTATTTTGGAAGAGGTTCCAATTGATGATGAGAATAAAGTTGCTATCTATGATGATTATTGTGATGACTTGTATGCTATTAGGAATAATGATAACCATGAAACTTGTCATCATGATTTTAGTTTTCAATTGGATTATGCCTCACATAATAATTATTTTGTTGAGTTTGCTCCCACTACTATTCATGAGAAGAAATTTGCCTATGTGGAGAGTAGTAAATTTTCTATGCTTGTAGATCATGAAAAGAATGCTTTAGCCGATGGTTATATTGTTGAATTCATTCTTGATACTACTGAAAATGATTATGAGGGAGGAACATATGCTTGTAGGAATTGCAATAATATCAAGTTTCCTCTCTATGTGTTGAAAATCTTGAAGCTATGCTTGTTTTATCTTCCTATGCTAGTTGATTATTGTTCCCATAAGTTGTTTGCTCACAAAATTCCTAGGCATAGGAAGTGGGTTAGACTTAAAGGTGCTAGTCATATGCTTCATGATGCTCCCGTTATGTTTCAATTCTTATCTTTTATGTGAGCATCATTGCCATCATCATGCCTAGCTAAAAAGGCATTAAAGAAAAGCGCTTGTTGGGAGACAACCCAATATTTACCCTTACTGTTTTTTGTGTCCACATGATTATGATACTGTAGTAATCATGTTTTATAGCTTTTGTTTCAATAAAGTGCCAAGTAGAACCTTTGGGAAGACTTGGGTGAAGTTTATGTGATCTTGCTGTAAAAAACAGAAACTTTTGCGCTCACGAGATTAGCTTCCATTTTTTACTGGGGAGTGCTTTTAGGTCGATTCTTTTTGTAGATGATTAATAGACAAATTCCTCAGGTCCATCAATTTATTTGAGAATTGTTTGAGTTCCAGAAGTATACGTTTGATACAGATTACTACAGATTGTTCTGTTTTTGACAGATTCTGTTTTCTTTGTGTTGTTTGCTTGGTCGGACTATGCCATCTTTATTTGATGGTATCCGGAGTATGTGTCGAGGAAACACGGTGAGTCGTGTCCTGAGGTGGCGTAGATGATTTGGTCGATGTGAGGGAGGGGGAAGGGATCCTTGGGGCAAGCCTTATTGAGGTCTTTGAAGTCGATGCATAGGCGCCAGGATTTGTCATTCTTCGGTACCATTACCAGATTTGCCAGCCAATAAGGATGCTTGATATCTCTGATGAATCCGGCTTCAAGTAGATTGGCTATCTCTTCTCCCATGGCTTGCCGTTTAGGCACTGAGAAGTGCCTAAGAGTCTGTTTGACTGGCTTGTATCCTTTCAGTATGTTGAGGCTGTGTTTGGCCAGCTCACGTGGGATGCCCAACATGTCTGAAGGATACCAGGCAAAAATGTCCCAATTCTCGCGTAAGAATTCGCGTAGTGCAGCGTCCATTGTGGGGCTCAACTGTGTCCCGATGGTAGCTGTCTTCGTGGGGTCCATTGGATGGACCCGGAATTTAACTATCTCGTCTGCAGGTTTAAATGATGTGGACTTGGGTCGTTTGTCGAGTATCACGTCGTCCCTGTCCACTGTGGCGTGCAGCGTTGCTAGTTCTTCGGCCGCTAGGGCTTCATATAATGCCTCCAGGGCGAGTGCTGTAGTTTTATTTTCGGCGCGGAGTGCGACGTCCGTGTCACTGGCTAGAGTGATGATTTCATTGGGTCCGAGCATTTTAAGCTTCATGTATCCGTAATGGGGTATAGCTTGAAAGCTTGTGAATGCGTCCCGACCTAAAAGGGCGTGGTATCCGCTACTGAAAGGAGCCACTTGGAATGTGATTTCTTTGGACCTGTAATTCTCGGGGGTGCCAAATACCACATCGAGTGTGATTTTTCCCGCACACCGTGCCTCCCGACTAGGGATGATTCCCCTGAAGGTTGTGCTGCTATGCTCAATGCGACTTTTTTCCATTTCCAACTTGCTGAGTGTTTCTTCATAGATCAAGTTTAGTCCTCTTCCGCCATCCATGAGTACTTTAGTGAGCCGAAAGCCGTCCACGATTTGGCTAAGTACCAATGCGGCAGGTGCCCAGACTGTCTGGAATTGGGGTTCGTCACTGGCACTGAAAGTTATAGCAGTGTCATTCCACGGGTTTATTTTTGCCACGTGGAAAATTTCAGCGAGATTTCGATGGGCTCTCTTGCGCCTATTATTTGAGGCGAAAGTCTCGAAGACTGTCAGTATCGTATTGTTTTGTTTGGCGGGATGTTGTTCTGCTTTATGGCTTATAAGAAGATCCTCGCCACTTTTTGCTACCTGCCGGAGTATCCAACATGCTCTAAGGCTATGTGTTGGTGTAGTGTCCAGCGAGCTGTGGAGTTTACAATGGCCCATTGAGCCATTCTACCAATATGGTTCCACGCCCTGGGGTGGGCTTTGGTTTCTTGGGGATTGGATCGGCTGACTTACGAGAGTTCGCTCGTTTAGCTCGGACAAAGGTTTTAGTGAGGGCCGGACTATCCCAAAATTCTGTTTGGGTCTTCCAGGCGCTTTCTATCGCACAGTACTTCTGTACTATGGTTACTAAGTCAGTAAAGTGTACTATGTCACGGTGACTTATAGCATTAAGGATCCCTTTGTTCGTGCAGCTTTTGTAGAAAAGTGAGATTCCGTCTTCCTCACGATAGTCCTTGACCTTGTTTAGCACAAGGAGGAATCTGGCCCAGTAGCGATGTACTGTCTCTTGGGGCTCTTGTCTGATATGGGAGAGACGGTTTAAGTCCGGGTGGGTGGGTGTAGCTGAATCTGGATTCGATCGATCTAGCATACAAGGGGAGCTTCGGGCTTGACACTCGGGATCCGGTATTGCCGATTTTTGGCCCGATACCCGATTCTAAGTCCGGGATCTGGGTCATGTCCTCCCGTGAGCGGGTATCCGGCTTAGAGAGCTCGGTAATCTGGACATAATTTTTCCTAAAAATAGAGGGATAACCCGTATGTGGCTCCTCCACTACCGCTATCTTGTGGGTGACCGGTGGGGATTTGATATCCCTTTGGTCGGCTTTAAGCCCGATCTGGTCATAGTCTGTGGCGACTCCCAAAGCGGCGATGCGATCCAAGAGCTCATTAAGGGAGGAGAGCTCCCTTGGATCCATCTGTTCGGCGAGTTCCGAATTGACGTGGAGGCTATTCGTGATGACCCGAGGGGTCATTGTCGGCGCGACAGCCGATCGGGCGGCCATGACGAATCCGCCTAGTCGGAGAGTTTGGCCTACAGCCAGCGCTCCCCCAGAGGTGATGTTGCCCTTGACAACGAGACGAGCCATTGGGCCTTGCAGCGACGACACAAAGGAACTCTCAATGAAAGCACCAATGTCGGTGTCAAAACCGGCGGATCTCGGGTAGGGGGTCCCGATCTGTGCGTCTAAGGCCAATGGTAACAGGAGGCAAGGGACACGATGTTTTACCCAGATTTGGGCCCTCTCGATGGAGGTAAAACCCTACTTCCTGCTTGATTGATATTGATGATATGAGTGTTACAAGAGTTGATCTACCACGAGATCGTAGAGGCTAAACCCTAGAAGCTAGCCTATGATGATTATGATTCTATCTCTAAGGACTAAACCCTCCGGTTTATATAGATACCGGAGGGGGCTAGGGTTTACATGGAGTCGGTTACAAAGAAGGAAATATAATATCCGGATCGCCAAGCTTGTCTTCCATGCAAAGGAGAGTCCCATCCGGACACGGGACGAAGTCTTGAGTCTTGTATCTTCATGGTCCAACAGTCCGGCCAAAGTATATAGTCCGGCTGTCCGGATACCCCCTAATCCAGGACTTCCTTAGCTACCCCTACCCCATCGTCCACTGCAAGAGATGGACGTCTCTCATCCAGGGCGCTAGACCGGGATCCTTTCATCGCCTCCTCTCACTTCATCGGCGTCGTCGTCCACCTTGCCGTTGCCGCTCCTACGACCGCCTCGTCCACGGCAATAGGATTTATCCCCCGACCCGGCCGTTTGCCGTCTAAAGTCTTCTTCCCCACCGCTGACAGCCATCGCACCCGCAGCACCCTCAACGTATCAGCATAGGCCTACACGGCGTCGCAAGAGAGGTGATACTCTTCCATATGTGCTTAAGTTATTGATCTCACCCAGAAAATAGATCGTAATTTGTTTACTGTACTTTTCTTGTCCGTACCAAATCGTAGTGGCTAGTTGAAAGCAAACATTGGTTGTGAAGTAGCTTTGCCCGGTTTGCACCTTCAGATCCGCCATGGCACGGGCACCATACTCGTAAAGCTTACGGTTTCCCCCCTTTATATTCATTATCATCATCATAGGTGCTTCGTGTCGTGCTACCACTGCTCCTCAAGACCTCAACCCAAAGCTTACGTGTTGAAATACGATTCTGATATGATGCTCATATCACTAAAACAGAGAATGTTTAATTAGTCACCTAATGTTCCTATATTCGTTTCGAAAAGCATGTGCGCCACCCACTGGTCCAGCTAGTTCCACTTTCCTGATTTTTCTCTTGATGCTTAGGGTTTTCCCCTTTTTTCTACTCTACTATGATCTGCGTAGGTGCTTTCTGTCGTACTAGCATTACTCCACCCTTCAAGCTAAACCACACAACACTCAGAATTCGAAATCTTAGTTGTTCAAATGTGATTGTGATATGATACTGATATTAGTTAGCCGACACATTTAATTGGTTAGCTAAAGGTCCCACTTGAGTTTCCAAATGCATGTTGCGACATATAGAGAGACAACATAATTGCATTTCTTTGTCACTTGTTGACCGTACTTTCTTGTCCATACCAAATCTTAGTTGTTATTTCAAAGCAAACATCAGTTGCTAACTACCCTTTGCGTGGTTTGCAGCTTCAGATCTGCCATCCCACTGCCACGGTCAACACTGTACTCATCATGCTTATGGTTTCCCCATTTTATGATGACCACAATCAGCCCACGTTGTTCGTGTCGTAATAGCGCTGCTCCACCCATCAAGCTAAACAAGCTTAGTTGTACAAATTCATATCTGATATTATTGCTGATATAAGTCAAACTAAGAGATGTTTAATTGGTTCGCTAAATGTTCCTACTTTAGTTTCGAAATGCATGTGAGCCACATATGGAGAGACCGGAAAGAATAGTATTTCTCTGTGTGCTCTGGTTCATCGTGGGTGGCCAACCGACATTGTATTGAAAGACTTGTAATGTCTTCAATCTGCTTGCTCTTCTACCCTTCTTTAAGATGATCCTCTTCTCTTGCGGCCGACCGATCAGTTCGAGTTGTTCTCCCTTAGTATATTTTGAATCTGTCAGGTCAGGTCGACTTGTTCTTCTTTACTATATGTTGAAGCTGTCATCTGCAAAGTGTCATCACTTCTGGAGCTCTCATATTTTGAGTAGTAGGCCACATTAAATTAATGCACACACCAAATTAAAGCATGCATGGAATCTCTTAAAAGAATTGCAGAGATAGCACAAAGGGGTTTACAGGGAGGCAGTATTGGATTAGAATCACTTCTGCATTACAAAGAAAATCTCACTTGTTTTTATGTTTTCATGCATGTTAGATATTGAACATTATCAAAATGAATATGAGAATGGGTGCACAAGAGGAATATGGCAGAACAATCCACTGGCTAACAAACTTGGCATGGTGGAGGATGGCCTATCTTATTCACCCATCAAGGTGCTTGCTCTAACTTTGCAAAGTTGTATTGGCCGCACATATTTTGCATCTAACCTCTTGCATTACTTCTACTTTGTTACACCATCTGCTTAGTTTAAGCATCATATATGAGTATATGCCATACCTATCCATTTTCTGTACCTATTCCATGTGTCGTCACACTATGTTTTTCCAGTCAAATGTTGTTCTTTCATAATATATGTCCAAAAGGAAGAGGGTTAGTGTAGATCCTCAAGGAGTACAAACTAGGTATTTGGAAAAGGTAGTGATACCTCTTAAATCAGATAGATCAGCAGCCACAGAAAACACAGGCCCAATTGTACCACACTTTACCCCTACTCCAGTGGCCAAACCCCTATTAGAACTGCCGAGGGCCCAGCGTCAGGTACTGTCTATGATATCAATTCAAAATTTGAACTCCTAAATTTCTGCATGTGCCTTACCTTCTCTCTTGTATGAAAACTAATTTCCGATGAATCTCCTTGCTCAAAGGATCATATGATCTCACAAAAATATTGGGCTCTACATTGCTCTTGTCAGTACCTCTCTCCCTTTTGCCTTGTAACGTTGTACTTAATTAATTGCTATTTGATTATGTATCATCAGTCTGCACCTGAGCTTCATTATCCTCTGTTTCTTCCAACATTATTTGATCTATATTTACTCTTTGCAAAATGTAGAATAATGGCAACGCTTATAGAGAATTTTCTTTGGGGAATTTATTGAATTATCCTTCCATCAACATGGAGAAGGGCTTTGTCTAGCCCGTGTTAACATGTAATGTAAGTTCATACTTCTCAAGCCTTCAAACTTTGTTCTAGTATAGATTTGGATAGGCATCATTTCCTCCACTGCTGTTTGCTTTGCTGTTTACATCTGATTGGATGTTTGCAACAACTACCAGTTTCAAATTGTAGTTGTAAAAACATGTTCCTTATGCAGAACAGATCCATTTATATCTACTCTGATAAAAACCGAGTTGGTGATGATGGCGTGCCTGCCATCTTGCAATATAGACCGTTCGATCTATATCTGACGAATAGAAAGCAAACTATGGCAATTTTGCAAAAAGATACCCGCACCTCTCTCCACATTTGCAGATAAGGCGTTCCCTCGTTCATCCTTATCTCCCACAACCTCATTGTTGAGCAATTAAAAAAGGAAGTCTCTGGAACAATCTAGCATGGTGGCCACTGTCGGCGTCGTCCATCCCCATGCCTCCGCTCAGTCCGACCATCAATCACCACCACGCTCCACTCCTCCTCGCCTTATCTCTCCTCTTTCTTGAGATATCATTAGTTTTTACACATGTGATTACTCCCGCATGGTTTAATCACAACAGGTGTTTTGTAAAAAAAATGCATCTTGATATTCCGTGCAATGCACGGGCATCTTGCTAGTTTTCTTATATAATTGTGAAACCTACGTGTCTCCTTGTTTCTGTTTCAGAGTCGTATCTCTTACTCCAGGCAGAACTTTAGGGAAGATAGTGAGCCAAACCATCTTGAGGATAGCGAGATGACCCCAAGGTCCTGTCTTGATGAAGACAGTGAGTTGAAGCTACTCACCAGCAAGTGTGGGACAACCTCTGTGCAGTCGCTGCCTCAATCAGTTCGGGCTTGCTTCAGCTCAGCTCTTACTTGAAGTCAAAGATGCAATGAAGATGTCAGAGGACTGCCGTGCGCACCATCATGCCATACATCTACTATTGATGCATATATCGTTGACACAACTGAGGTCTACTCAGCTTCTTTGGCTGTTTGGGGGGCCTGACCTGGCTAGGCCTAGTGCCTTCTGAAGTGCTCTCAATTTTGTATATTGTTTTGTCGGCGCGTTTATTTGCACTGGTGGCGAATTTTGATGCCCAGTGGATGTAATATGTGTGCTAGCCGTGATAGCCTAGCGTAAGTTGCTTGCTTATTTATTTCCTTGTAGTCTTGTTTATTTGTTTGCTTGTAGTCATTGCAGTTCTTTTCCGCGGTTTGCTAGTGGCTGCAATAACCTATTTTTTGAAACTAGGACACGATAACCATGGGCTAATATTTATTGTAGTGACACTGGGCCTCCTACGGGCCGTAGAAACAGTGGGCCTTCTACGGGCCGTAGAAACAATGGGCCTTATATGGGCCATAGAAACAATGGGCCTTCTACGGGCCGTATCATCGATGAGCCTTATACGGGTCGTATGATCGATTGGCCAAACATGGGCCAAATAGACCGCATTATGGTCGTAAACGGGCTAGAGTTGGAATCGTCCGTTCATGGGCCGACCATAACGGGCCATCGTTAATAGGTTGTATTTGATGATGCTATGAAAACGTCCCAACGTATTAACGGACCACAAACGGGCTGAATGTAACCATGGGCTGAATTTGGCCCCAAGCGTAAAATAGCGAGAATGGGCCGTAAGTAAGCGAATCTTTGAAATGAGCCCAAGAATTAATGGGCTCGAGAAGACCGAAGGTAACATGGGCTGAAAACGCCCAGCGGAATAACAGCCGTTAATGGGTATAAAGTGATACCTTTGTTCATTACGGGACGTCTTATATCCTCACATTGTTCTTCTTTGTCTTTTGCTTAATTAACTTGTCCATTGACGATATATCATATGTAATTCCAACCTTTAATAAATTTCCCTAGATCCTATTAGTCGCTTATGATGTCTTGTAAATCTGCTTTCACTGCCATGAGTACTAACTCTATGATTGACCTTCCTAGCAATGTCGACTATCACATTGCTCATTACTTTGATATTGAATAAAATCTATTTAGTCTACAATATCTTACGATCCAGTCGTAGTTCAACTTGTTTGATGATTATTTCCAAATTTGTCTTCAATCCTTATGACCTATTGATTATCACGTCGGTATTTAATGCAATACTGTCGCTTGACTTGCGATTCTTGCTTTAGGATCTCAATCTTGGTATCTTATAAGAATAGTAGGCTAGCACAGTTACGGCAATAGTAAAGTTCTGTGAGTATCCAATTTCCTCATTGTTATTTGTCTATCAATTTTACCGTTGATCTTGATCATGAATAGCATCTACTATGGCTTTAGTGTTGTACCATTTGTCATTAGTCTTCAATAATCTTATCTTCTACGTATTTTTATAGTCATTATGTTATAAGTTACCTGCAGATACAATTCACATTTAATAATATTTGATAACTATATTCCTAAATCGTTTTGCTTAATGTGTTTTAGTTTTAATAATATTCATCAGTATGAAAGTCAATAACTTATCAGAGTATTTGCAAGTGACTGCAGATTTGGATGAATTATGAAGGTTAGTTTGTACTAATGTTCCTATTGAAGATGCATTCGTTGCATTGGACTACTATTGAATTTAGTATATGTTCTGACCTTTTTCAGAAAACTATCTATCAAAGATTTAGCTCAAGTTTCATCAATCAAGGATCATCTAAGATGAATTCACTCTATAATTATGGAATCTCATCAATGAGTTCCTTTAGCCTTTAACTTCATTGTCTTGATTTTGAAGGATAGATGTAGTAATAATGTTGATTTCTTTAAATGTTCTTGTATCAATGATTTTAACTTGACTAGTTGATCTCTTATAAGATCTATTCGACGAGCATCACATGAGTTTTGATAAATTGATGGATGACTAAGTATCTAAAGCTAATGATGATCTAAAAATCTTTATGAGATGATTATCTTTGAATCTACTTTGATTAACTAAATGTTTATTGATATCTTGATACAGTAATCTTCCTATGATATATTGTATTATGCTTAATATGTCTCTTGATATTAGGCGTAAGTATTTTAGCATAATTAGGAATCCAATAATTATGATTTTAATCCATATGCTCATTTGATAATGGACTTGATAGAATTATCTCAGATTTCTAATGTTTAGATAATGCCTCGATTGCAAGTGATGTTTATGAGTATCTTAGAAATTGTATTGTTCTTGATATCTCTTATAAGTTTTTCCTATGCATGTCAAATAAGTTTAACTATTACTATGGAATACTTAGGAAATTGGTTCTAACTAAAATCCCTAATTGCTGTAGAAATATTTATATTTAATTCTAGTTGTGAAATATGATAGATTAAAGATCATAGATGTTTCTATTAATGTAGTTTATATGATCTTGACTTAATATTGTCTGAAATACAACCTTGATTCGATAAATGAATTGGAGATATGATTTGTTCGAAAATTTTAGAGTATGATATAATTTGAACCTATAATCTGCAATTTAGTATTGGTTGACTTATTTTAGACAATCTATGATAAGAAGGATTTTAGAATCATTCGAGTTTAGTCAAGATCATGTTAAATTGATAATCTATCTAGAATTTGATAATTGCTATGCTACTGTAATATCAGTTGTTTTGCACTTAGTCGATTTGTCCTAGTGTTCCTGACAATATTTGGATGAACTTTATCTTGATGTTTTGATACTCTTAAATTGTAGTAATACAGCTATTAAGATTAATTAAGTATGAGTTTTTCTTGTCCATGATTTATGTTGTAGGATCAATTGTAACTTTATGATGATTGTCTCTGATCTTTGATGTCTACTTGTAAATTTGTCTGATTAATAAGGAGAGATCATACATTCTATCATTGAAGTCACTTCCATAATTAGATTTGTCTAGATTTACAAATTGATCATGACATCTATATCAATGCCTATTATCTGCACTACTTGATTCTAAGATTTCTTTGGAAGATATTTCGTTTTAGCAGACATCTTTCTTGTATGATGTAATTTACCATGATATGAGTGTAATAATTGTACTACCATTACTGAATGTTATATTAATCTATTGGTTTTATCCTAGAACATAGAACTTACAATCGTATGTATTGACATATTTGCTCATAGTTTTGTGTAATGCATGTTATAATGAAATTTCATAACTATTGTATTAGAGTTTTGCCATAAATAGATATTCAAATGAAATGCCTAATATGAAGATAGATGTCAAAAAGAGATGTTCTTTTTAAATCAATATTGTTCAGGATGTACTTTTATTACAATTTTGATTCCAATTATGTATGTGTTTCTAATGCACTTGCTTTCAATTTAAGATTATTTGTTTTTAAATCTAGTGTAGGAATGTATTGATAATTGGCTTTTATATTGATAGAATCTTATAAAATAGTCTTACATTAAAGTCTTATGCCATAGTTTCTTATAAGATGAGTCTATAATGACTTGCTATTTTGCTTTATATGTTTAGCAGAGAGCTTTATGGAAGATTGTTTTATGAATTAGTGGTTCCAAGTTTAGATAATATGAATGAAGGACTTTAGTGTTATTAAGTCCATGAAATATTAGATGACTGAGTGATCTATTGCCTGCAGCTCAGTATTAACTTGAGTTATGATTACTGAATTTTAGATGTTTGTTGATGTTAGTACAATGCTATTTTAGTTTAGCTAATTTGAATATCCATTTGTTAGGACATTTATAGCCTATTTGATTAGAGTTGATTGATTTCTTGTGCATTTTATTCTATGGAAGTCATAGTTCTTAGCTCATTAATGTTTTGATGATGCGTAGGTTGATTAAATAATTATTCATTTATATTTATTTTGAAGTCAGGTTTTGTACTTACAAATTGCTAAGATCTATGATGCAATTGTTTGTATTGAATTTGAACTGGTATACTATATGACTAGTCATAGATATCTGATCTTATGTCATTCTCTAAATATGCACGATATAGTAAGTACCTAAGCTATTGGGATGATTGATTTAGTCAATCTTGATGTAATATATTTAAGTTCCCGTAGATGCGTTTTAAGTTGAACATAATTTGAACTTGAGTGTTCCATTGTGCATTTATGACATCGGATGTGAATCATTTTCATAACCTAATTATGGCAGCCATTAGATACTGTGCTATTATTATGATCTTTTATGAGTTTTTCTAATGTTAAGTTAGATGTATGCTGATCTATATACGTTCACTTCTATAGCACTGAACTTATTGAGCTAGGCCATTAGGATGTTTCTTGTACAAAATCTTAGAGGTGCATCCAATTAGTGGCTATATTTATACATCTTCAAGTAGCACCATGTATATATGTGATTTCATACAATGCATCATTATTACAATATATGCATTTATAGCATTCGAATCATGATGCATGAATCCTTCATCCGTGTTTATCATAACAGTCTTGTACATGTCATTGCTACATGTGTCATTTGATTTGAGTGTATCATCATTCATTTTGATGCACTTGCATAGTTGCATAGAGTGTCATTTTATCCCCATAGTGACATGTGATTCATGATTAGTCATTGTCTTATTGATTCTATTCACTATCGTTTATAGATTCGAATAAGTTTGCTCATCATTATGCACTATAGCATGTACTATGCTTGAGTAGTGAAAGTTGACCAATTGAATTCTACAATGAAACTCTTGAGTCTTCAAAAGTGCCAATGTTATCTATTAAGCATTTGTCTTTGCTTCAATACTATGCATATTTTCCATTAAGCTTATTGCTATATCTTGTAGTTAACTTGTCTTTCATTATTGCAGCATTACATTGATCTTTTCTTTGACTATGCATTTTGCATTATAGACCTTTTGCATTACGCTTCACTCAATTGCATCATTCTCGAGGCATGAATATCTCGTCATTGTATGTTTGCCTATTGCAGGTATTCATATTCTTTCATAAGTGATCATCATCTAGCATTAGGTATTCAACAATGAATTTAGAAACAATTTGACTTAATGCATGATATGATTTATTCATAAAGTATCATGTACTTATGACATGAGGTCAAGTTTGATTGATTTATGAAATATTAGTCATGGATGCTATGGATGAAGTCATGTATTTGTTGATGAGCTATGCTTAGATATGTGTTGAATTTCATAGCTAGATACTTGCAGTTTAAAGATGACCATTAGTTATGGCTTGTCATCATTTTTGATTGCTGCATGTAGTCTATCCATCCAATAAACCTGAGCACCAGTAGCACAAATTCTTTACTTCAAATATGCATTAACTCAATGCTGAGCCTTCATCTTACTATTTGATATTCCATGATAATACTATTACCATATTTATATTTACATGATTGGTAACTTAACAGTTGCTTACCTAGTTGCATTCTTCATTGATCATCAAGTTTGAAGAGTCATTAAATAACTTATAGCTATGTATTTCGAGCAATTAGCCTTTATGATCGAATGATTTTGAGATGCTTGAGTCGATCTCTATCATCATGGATTAACTTTCTCTATAGACACTTAATCACTCATTGGCACACATTTGCCATAGAACCATGCATATACTGTCAATTCGATCGACCATATTACCAGGAGAAAATCATGTCTTTCGTGAGTTAGTATAGATTTACACATGATTGTATGATTATATATTAATCTTTCTTAGGATATTACTAGGTTTTCTTACTATATCAATAGATCCCAAGTGGATATTTGAGTAATATTGTTGAAGGATATTGAATACATTAATTCACGATTTTGATGTAAACTATGATCTCATGAACTTCAGTAGTGATATTATTTCTCATGTGAGAAGTTCTAGTTACGTTCTATGGCTCACTAGTGCTTTCTTACTGAAACTATGACTGGCTATATCTGATTGCCTCAATTCCGAGTTTCATGAGCAGTAGTTGCATGATTCTCACTATTCATCTTAATGATGTATCTTCATATATCTCTAGTTAGAGTTATGCTTGGAATACCCTATTAAGTAGCTCGATTTGATATGGTTCAGATCAGTGTCTTTTAGAATGCCTATTCATTGATACTCTTTTAGTCTAACGATAATCATTTCATCAATGTGCATATTGTACTCACTTATCCTAATTAGAAAGACTCATGCAGTGAAACATTGGTACGGCTTCTATCGAGATTAACTCTTTTTATAAATTACTTTATCGTATATAGAATATATATTACTTACTATATCCTCTATCATTTTCATGAAGTGGTTTGCAATCGTTGATGTAACGTTCATTATTGTCGTTAGTGCTTGAGATCACTCTTGCTTTTGTTAACCATTGTTCATCAACTTGATGACAGAGCTATGTGAACTGTTACTTAAGCATAACTATAGCTTACGATCACATCGTTAATCCATATTACATCGTACATCAGATCTACAGATTTTGTTCAAATCAATTTATTTCCAGTATACTTATATGCCTCTTATTATTTACAATATATCATTTGACTACCTCACTGGCAGTCCATCATCTAGTTACTCATTCATACACCTACTAAGCATCACTTATACTCTAATGTTTCAACGCTCAGTACTTAAGTGTATGCATGTATGATTAGAGGTCTCAACTGAGCTTGCTCATTGCATCACCTTCATTTCAAGATTCCCAGTACTCAGCAAGCCATGTTAGCACTACAATAATTATTATCATAATCTAGATTGATATGTCCATCTGGCGTTTTCATCTCTCTATGACCTACATAAATCTTACCTACCATGCATCACATTCAATCCTTTACACAAAGGTACTAGGTATTCTATGTTAGATAGCAGAGTCATTTGCTATACAATGTCCTATTCGATTTATGATCTTAATGTCACAGAGTTGCTTTTATTGACTATTGATATAGTAAGTATTTAAGTCATTCACTCTGAACTATTCTGAATCTCATCATATTCTTTATAATCATAATCTTGATAATTCTGCAAATTGTCTGGTTTAACTCTGAACTTCTGATGAAGTTCTTAGCTCTGAATCAAGCATACTATGACAGCATCCATAGACTTGATCGAATGCTATAAGTATGTATTACTTGAAATTGCATCCTTGCATGATCTTATCTTCAGTCATCTTATTGCATTACACATACTTTGATCTATACATGGATCATCTAGTCTTGTATATAAGTCAGGTCATTGTTGACTTCGATGCTATGATCATTCATTTGACAATTGTCGATAACTTGTATATCATATGACTTACTTTATAGCATCTTTGATGTCACCGTCCGTTACATATGCCTCTTGTACCCTAGTTAAGAATCATACTGCATGCTTACGATTCTTCATTACGATAGATTACTTCACTCTTGACTTTAGAACAATTCTTGATAATTATGCTTACTTATCAATCTCTACTGCGAATGTGACATTATCATTCATAGCATAGCAAGTTTCACTGCTTCTATGACGATTACTCTGTTCCTTGTTCAAGTCAGGTTACGCATACTTGGCTCAGCTAAGCTCATATCTTGAGACGTCATACATGACTGCAGCTCACCTCAATCAGGTCTAGCCTGTACTAGAATTATGAAGTTCATTTAGTCTAGTATACCTTCAGTTTATGCTCAGGTTCATTATGTCACTCATTGAAGTCTTCTGTTCTCAAGTTGTTACATACCCATAGTTACTATGAGCACTCAAGTGTCTCTAGCATAGTTCATACTGTAGAAGTTGACACTACTTAGATGAGATTATCTAATGTCTCCATTGTGCTACAGATTCTCTGACTATCCAGGATAGATCGAGAGTACAAAGTTTCTCCCATACTAGGAACCTTGCCATGCAAACACATCGACATTCGCCCGCAGAAGGAAACGAAGCAGCGCTTTACTATTTGCTATCAGCGTGGCGATGGTGAAGGTACCACCGTGCCGTCTTCCTTGGCGGACACCTTCTTGGTTGCGGCGGAGCAGCCATTCCTTTTTACTCTTGCGGTGGAGCTCGGCGGGGCGTCTTGACAGCAGCGCAGCACTCGAAGAGGTGCGGTTGCGGAGTGGGCCCGGAGCATTTGCGGACTTGGTCTTCGTCTTCTTCCCCGGGAGCTTCAGCGGCAAGTGTATCCTTATCGGCCGCTGCTGCGCATCGGTAGATCTTGTCGGTGCAGATAAGCGCATCTTTCTTGTCGCCGTGGGCGGTGATGGCGCTTATCGGCCCGGCATCTTGAGCACGTTGTAAGCATAATGGGAAGCTGCCATGAACTTGGCGAGGCGGGGCGGCCGAGTATTCCGTTGTATGGCAACGGAATATCAGCGACGTCGAAAGTGATGCGCTCAGTCCTGAAATTGAGCTCCCCGCCAAAGGTCACCGGCAGGGTGATCTTTCCCTTGGGCTTGCTCCGTCCCGGGTTGATTCCTTGGAAAGAACCGGTCTCTTCGAGCTCGCCATCTGGGATTTGGAGTTTCTTGATTACAGCAGAGGAAATCAAGTTTAGCTCGGCCCCGCCGTCAACCAACATTTTGGTGACCTTGAGGTTGCGGATGGTGGGTGAGACCAGCATCGGCAAGCACCCGACCGCGATGGTGCGGTCAGGGTGATCCTCAAGATCAAAAATGATGGGCGTGCTAGACCATTTGAGGAGCCTGCGCGACTCTACGGGTGGCTCAGCTGCATTTACTTCACGTACCCACAGCTTTAGCTGGCGGTGGGAGGTGTGCAGTGAGGCGCCACCATCGACGCACAGGACCTCCGTGGCCTTCTGGAACTCCTGCTCGCTGTCATCCTCATCCTCCATGTCTTCGTCGTCGTCTTCTTCATCCTTGTCGCGGCTCCGGGAAGGTCGATCACCTTGCCGCCGCTTGGCCTTGCCGAGGCGTCCTCCCCGACTATTGAACGGCCGCTTCTTGCTCGGTTCTCCTCCGCCACCTTGGGCCTTCTCCTTGTCGCGTCTCTCGTACTCAGCTTTTTGCTGTTCGACGAGATAGTCGACGCGCTTGCAGTTGTAGAGATCGTGGCCCTTGGTGCGGTGGATTTGCGATATTGCTTGCCGGGCCGTCCCGCTTGTCGGCTGCCGCCCGAGGCGAGCTCCTTGCGAGTCACCAGCCTGTGTTTGCTTGGCGGGAGCCTCCTTGCGGACTTCTCGGCGGCAAGCACCTCTTCCTTGTTCTTCTTCGATTGTTCCGCCGCGGCGCTTTTTTGCAGGCGGCGTCGTCGAGTCGCTTCCTCCTGCGCCAACATCCTCCCCGGAGCCTCCTCCCTCTTCCGCATGTCGCATTTATCAGCCGAGCATAAAGCTCGCGACATCCCGAATCTTGGTCGCCGCCATCTCTTCACGCATCTGGCGGTTACGCGACGTTCGGTGGAGCGCGCTGATAACATGGCGGGGTGGACGCGTCGAGGATGTTGTGCTGCACACGGCTGAAGCGTTGGATGTACTTGCGCAGGATTCTCCTTCCTTCTGGGCCAAAATGTGGAGATCGCTCTCCTGGCCGTGGGGTTTGTGGCCGCCAGTGAAGGCGCCAACAAACTGATGGCAAAGGTCTGCCCAAGAAGAAATGGAGCCTTCCGGCAAGTGCATAAGCCAAGAACGAACGTTTGGCCTAAGCACGAGCGGGAAGTAGTTCGCCAGAATCTTCTCATCGCGCCCCCCGGCAGCCTGCACCGCAATGGTGTAGACACTAAGGAATTCCGAGGGGTGCGTCTTGCCATCGTACTTCTCCGGTACGTCAGGCTTGAAATTCTTCATGCTGGGCCACTGGACGCGTCGCAGCTCACGGGTGAACGCAGGCAGCTGCGCGTCTGACAAGTCGCTCAGCTCACCGGGCGCTAGCAGCGTCGGCAGTGCTCCGGCTCTGGTCTGATTGTCGCCGAGTTTCTCGGCGGCGCTCGATCGTGGTCCGAGCGTCTTCTTGTCGCCGATCGTCGAGGACCTGGCGTTGATCCCGACGAGCCCGCGGATCCGACGACGCCGTGGAGCCGTCGTCGGCATTGTTCCGGCGGGGCGGGGTCTTTCGCTTCCGCGGCGGGGAGTGCACGGTGGTTGCACCCCCGGCGGTCTTGTCGCCGCCGGTCTTCGTCTTCTCGACTTGCCGCGGCCGTGAGGCCACCGGCTGCTGTAGACGGTCGTTGTTGGCGAAGGCGACCAGGCTCTGGATGGTAGCCCTCCAGTCCTCGGCCTTGTCCGCTCTTTGGGGAAGTCGAGAGCATTGCGCTCTTGTGGCGCTTCTGCGAAGTGGAGGAAGGGAAGCGGCGGTGCGAGGCGGGGCGGCGCTTCGGACTCTAACGGTGTTAGAAGGCGAGGTCCTGCCCGGCGCCTTCGCTTTACTGTGTGCGGGCGGTGGTCGGAACATCCGCGAGCCTCCGGTACGTCCCTGCTCCAGTAGGCGGATACCACCCCCCGTGGTATGGCGCTGCTGGGTCATCGTGCGCTGAGATGGACGTGGATCCACGGAGGCCGAGGCGCGGTCATCCGTCCTGTCCCTGGATCCGGTGGCGCCGCGAGTGCCCTCGCCGGCAACCACCCTTTCGACGGCGTCTCCTCCGCCCACCGTTGGCTCCGGTGGCGGCGGTTGAGATGCAGACGGGTCTGCAACCCTCGAGGCCCTCGTCTTCGGGGCCATGGCGCAGTTGTCGATGAAGTTGCTGACAAAACTAGAGAGGTTGATGAAGAACGCGCCCGCGCGAATGCCGGATCAGGTCCACGCAACCTCGACGCCCCCTACCTGGCGCGCCAAAGATGTCGGGGGGTCGTATCTGCCCGCCGCGGACACCTATGGGGCCGGGGGCCCCTTCGTCTGTGCGGTACGAGGGCGGAGGGAGCACAGAGAGCAGATCGAGGCGAACACGCGGGCGATCTTTTACCCAGCTTCGGGCCGCGATGGACGCGTAAAACCCTACTGCTGCTTTGTGTTTGTATTTGATCTTGCTCAAGAATGTGAGCGTATGGTGGTGTTGTGTTGGGTGAATCGAACCAGCCGAACCCCCCCTACGTTGTGCATGGGCCTCCTTTTATAGTGCCAAGGGGTCACCAACAGGTGTCAACGTAGGAGAAAGGGGTAAAAATGTAAAAGAGGTGGTAGTTGGAACAGTGCGGGAACAGTGGAGCTACAGTGCTTGAACAGTGGTTTCTACCTACTTTGTGATGGGGACAAGAGCATTTAATGCCCGTCGCCGTCGACCCCAAAAGCTCCCGCCCTTGCGTCTCCGCCGCCACGGCGATGGATCCACCACCGTGGAGTGCCACCGCACCCCCAGCTGCTGACCATCCGCCACGCGTCTCTGGAGAGGGCTCAAGGCGACGCGTGGGCAGATGAGCTGGAGTGCGGGCACACAGCGCAGCTCTCCCGGCAAGTACCTTGCCGGGGTCTTGATCTTGCCGGGCCCGGGAGCTTGTCGGGCTCTATAACTTGCCGCTCCCCGGGCCTTTGCCGGGACGCGTATAGCGCCGAGGCGTGTCTTCTACGATGTAATCTTCTAGTCTCCCCGGCGAGCTCCTCTCGCCAGGGCCTTGCGTGAGTGATGTAATCTTGAGCCTGGAACGGCCTTCCCGGCAAGCTCCTCTTGCCGGGGTCTCGATCTTCTATCTTGTATACTTTGTTCTTGAATGGCTTTATATGGGGCAGGAAGGCTCCCGGCGAGCACGTGGTAAACTCTGCCGTGGGGAGCTGCGACTGCCCGTGCACAAGTTGGGGTACTGAGGTACCCCTACCTTAGTACATCGACACTTCTCTGATATTTGGGTTTTGTTTGGCCAACTTGATCTATTTATCTTGCAATGGGAAGAGGTGCTTTGTGATGGGTTCGATCTTATGGTGCTTGATCCCATTGATAGAAGGGGAAACGACGCGTATGTATTGTTACTATTAAGGATAACAAGACGGGGTCTATTTTTACATAAATAGATCTTGTCTACATCATGTCATCGTTCTTATTGCATTACTCTGTTTTCCATGAACTTAATACACTAGATGCATGCTGGATAGCGGTCGATTTGTGGAGTAATAGTAGTAGATGTAGGCAGGAGTCGGTCTACTAATCTTGGACATGGTGCCTATATAATGATCATTGCCTGGATATCGTCATGATTATTTGGAGTTCTATCAATTGCCCAACAGTAATTGTTTTCCCACCATTTGCTATTTTTCTCGAGAGAAGCCACCAGTGAAACCTACGGCCCCCGAGTCTCTTCTCATCATATTTATTTGCCTTTGAGATATATTTTCCTTTCCTTTTATTTTCAGATTTACTAAACCAAAAATACAAAAATACCTTGCTGCACTCTATTTATTTTGCGACCCATTTATCCTATCTATCACAACTTTCTCACTTCTTCTCGCCAATCCAAGGCATCGTTTCCCAAAAGGGATTGACAACCCCTTTAACACGTCGAGTTGCGAGTATTTGTTATTTGTGTGCAGGGGTTGTATGCATTGTGTTGCTTGGTTATCCTACTGGTTTGATAAACCTTGTTCTCTTAACTGAGGGAAATACCTACCGTCGTTGTGCTACATCATCCCTTCCTCTTTGGGGAAATACCTACATAGTTCAAGCAAGCATGAGTATCCGGGAGTTACATAATTAATCTCATAGTCGGAGGAATATGTATTTGACATGAAGAAAGCAATAGCAATAAAACTTAACGATCATAATGCTAATCTAACGAATTGGTCTTGTCCATCACATCATTCTCCTAATGATGTGATCCCATTTATCAAATGAGAACACATGTCCATGGTTAGGAAACTTAACCATGTTTGATCAACGAGCTATTCTAGTAGAGGCTTACTAGGGACACGGTATTTTGTCTATGTATCCACACATATATCGAGTTTCCGGTTAATACAATTCTAGAATGAATAATAACTTTTATCATGAAATAAGGAAATATAAACTAAAAACTTTATTATTGCCTCTAGGGCATATTTCCTTCACCCATATCTTTGTCGGGGGTGCCCGAAACTCCTTTCCGGTGACCCGATACCCCCGAAACACTTCCGGTGTCCGAATACTATTGTCCTATATATCAATCTTTACCTCTCGACCACATCGAGACTCCTTGTCATGTCCGTGATCTCATCCGGGACTCCGAACAGCATTAGGTCACCAAATCACATAACTCATATAATATTATATCGTCAACGAACGTTAAGCGTGCGGACCCTACGGGTTCGAGAACTATGTAGACATGACCGAGACACCTCTACGGTCAATAACCAATAGCAGAACCTAGATGCCCATATTGGTTCCTACATATTCTATGAAGATCTTTATCGGTTGAACCGTTATGACAACATACATAATTCCCTTTGTCCATTGGTATGTTACTTGCCCGAGATTCGATCATCGGTATCTTCATACCTAATTCAATCTTGTTACCGGAAAGTCTCTTTACTCGTTCAGTAATACATCACCTCATGACTAAACTCCTCAGTCATTTGCTTGCAAGCTTATGATGTGTATTACCGAGAGGGCCCAGAGATACCTCTCCGATACTCAGAGTGACAAATCCTAATCTCGATCTATGCCAACTCAACAAACACCTTCGGAAATACCTATAGAGCATCTTTATGATCACCCAGTTATGTTGTGACGTTTGATAGCACACAAGGTATTGCTCCGGTATCCGGGAGTTGCATAATCTCATAGTCGAAGGAATATGTATTTGACATGAATAAAGCAATAGCAATAAACTGAACGATCAATATGCTAAGCTAACGGATGGGTATTGTCCATCACATAATTCTCCTAATGATGTGATCTCGTTATCGAATGACACATGTCTATGGTTAGGAAACCTTAACCATCTTTGATCAACGAGCTAGTCTAGTAGAGGCTTACTAGGGATACGGTATTTGTTTATGTATTCACACATGTATTTAAGTTTCCGATTGATACATCTCCAACGTATATATAATTTTTTATTGCTCCATGCTATTATATTACCCCTTTTGGATGTTTATGGGCTTTATTTTACACATTTATATCATTTTTGGGACTAACCTACTAACCGGAGGCCCAACCCATATTGCTGTTTTTTTGTGCCTATTTCAGTATTTCGAAGAAAATGAATATCAAACGGAGTCCAAACGGAATGAAACCTTCAGAGGCGTGAGTTTTGGAACGAACGTGATCCATAGGACTTGGAGTGCAAGTCAAGAAGCAGCCATGGCGGCCACGAGATAGGAGGGCGCCCCCCCCTATAGAGTGCGCCCCTATCTCGTGGGCCCCTCGGGCGGCCACCGACGTACCTCTTCCTCCTATATAAGACTACATACCCCAAAAACAACCAGGGAGCACCCGAAACACAATTTCCACCACTGTAACCTTCTGTATCCGCGAGATCCCATCTTGGAGCCTTCGCCGGTGCTCTACCGGAGGGGGAATCGACCATGGAGGGCTTCTACATCAACACCATAGCCCTTCCGATGAGTTGTGAGTAGTTTACCACAGACCTTCGGGTCCATAGTTATTAGCTAGATGGCTTCTTCTCTCTTTTTGGATCTCAATACAATGTTCTCCCCTCTCTTGTGGAGATCTATTCGATGTAATCTCTTTTTTCGGTGTGTTTGTCGAGTTCCGATGAATTGTGGGTTTATGATCAAGTTTATCTATGAATAATATTTGGATCTTCTCTAAAATCTTTTATGTATGATTGAGTTATCTTTGCAAGTCTCTTCGAATTATCAGTTTGGTTTGGCCTACTAGATTGATCTTTCTTGCCATGGGAGAAGTGCTTAGCTTTGGGTTCAATCTTGCGGTGTCCTTTCCAAAGTGATGCGAGGGCAGCAAGGCACGTATTGTATTGTTGCCATCGAGGATAAAAAGATGGGGTTTATATCATATTGCATGAGTTTATCCCTCTACATCATGTCATCTTGCTTAATGTGTTACTCTGTTCTTTGTGAACTTAATACTCTAGATGCAGGTAGGAGTCGGTCGATGTGTGGAGTAATAGTAGTAGATGCAGGCAGGAGTCGGTCTACTTGTTGCGTACGTGATGCCTATATACATGATCATGCCTAGATAATCTCATAATTATTCGCTTTTCTATCAATTGCTCGACAGTAATTTGTTCACCCACCGTAATACTTATGCTATCTTGAGAGAAGCCTCTAGTGAAACCTATGGCCCCTGAGTCTATCTCTTATCATATTTGCTTCCAATCTACTTTTATTTGAATCTTTACTTTTTGCATCTATATTATAAAATACCAAAAATATATTTATCTTATCATACTATCTCTATCAGATCTCACTTTCGCAAGTGGCCGTGAAGGGATTCACAACCCCTTTATTGTGTTGGTTGCGAGTTCTTTGTTTGTTTGTGTAGGTGCGTGGGACTTTTGAGGAGCGTCCTACTGGATTGATACCTTGGTTCTCAAAAACTGAGGGAAATACTTACGCTACTATTGCTGCATCACCCTTTCCTCTTCAAGGAAAACCAACGCAAGCTCAAGACGTAGCAAGAAGGATTTTTGGCACCGTTTCCGGGGAGGTCTTTGCTCAAGTCAAGACATACCAAGTACCCATCACTAACTCATCTCCCTCGCATTTACATTATTTGCCATTTGCCTCTCGTTTTCCTCTCTCCCACTTCACCTTTTCCGTTTTATTCGCCCTCTTTTTCCCAATCTTCTCCTCCTCTCTCTTTTGCTTGCCTTTTTCTATTTGCTTGTGTGTTGGATTACTTGTTTCCATGGCACAAGATAATACCAAATTGCGTGATTTCTCAAATACCAATAATAATGATTTCCTTAGTACTCCGATTGCTCCTCTTAATGATGTTCAGTCTTGTGAAATCAATACTGCTTTGCTGAATCTTGTTATGAAAGATCAATTCGTCGGCCTTCCTAGTGAAGATGTCGCTACTCATCTAAACAACTTTGTTGATTTGTGTGATATGCAAAAGAAGAAAGATACGGATAACAATATTCTTAAATTGAAGTTATTTCTGTTTTCACTTAGAGATCGTGCTAAAGTTTGGTTTTCGTCTTTAGCCTAAAAATATTATTGATTCTTGGAACAAGTGCAAAGATGCTTTTATCTCTAAGTATTTTCCTCCCGCTAAGATCATCACTCTTAGGAATGATATTATGAATTTTAAACAACTTGATCATGAGCATGTTGCCCAATCTTGGGAAAGAAGGAAATTGATGATTCGCAATTGCCCTACTCATGGTTTGAATTTATGGATGATCATACAAAAATTTTTATGCCGGGTTGAACTTTGCTTCTAGAAATCTCTTAGATTCGGCCCCGGGAGGCACGTTTATGGAAATCATGTTAGGAGATGCTACAAAACTTCTTGATAATATTATGGCTAATTATTCTCAATGGCACACCGAAAGATCTTCTAGTAAAAAAGTGCATGCTATAGAAGAAATCAATGTTTTGAATGGAAAGATGGATGAAAAGACTCCTCTTGATCGCAATGATATGCCTTATTATTCTCAATGGCACACCGAAAGATCTTCTAGTAAAAAAGTGCATGCTATAGAAGAAATCAATGTTTTGAATGGAAAGATGGATGAACTTATGAAGTTGTTTGCTACTAAAAATACTCCTCTTGATCGCAATGATATGCCTTTGTCTACTTTGATTGAGAATAATAATGAATCTATGGATGTGAATTTTGTTGGTAGGAATAGTTTCAGTAACAATGCTTATAGAGGAAACTTTAATTCTAGACCGTTCCCTAGTAATTCCTCTAATAATTTTGGAAATTCCTACAATAATTCTTATGGTAATTTTAATAAGATGCCCTCTGATTTTGAGAATAGTGTGAAGGAATTTATGATTTCTCAAAAGAATTTTAATGCCTTGCTTGAAGAAAAATTGCTCAAAGTTGATGATTTGGCTAGGAACATTGATAGACTTTCGCTTGATGTTGATTCTCTTCAACTTAGATCTTATTCCCCTAAGCATGATATCAATGAGTCTCTCAAAGTAATGAGAATTTCCATTGACGAGTGCAAGGAAAGACCGCTAGATTGCGTGCTAAGAAAGATAGCTTTATAAAGGCGTGTTCTTCTAGTTTCCATGAAAATAATGATGAGGATCTTAAAGTTATTGATGTGTCTCCTATTAGATCTTTGTTTTGCAATATGAATCTTGATAATAATGGGACTGGAGATGAGTCAACTTTACCTAGAAGGCGTCCCAAAAATTCAGAGTTTTTAGATCTTGATGCTAAATTTGGTAAAAGTGGGATTGGAGAGGTCATGACTTTAAATAATATTGAACCCACTATCTCGGATTTCAAGGAATTTTATTATGATAATTTTTCTTTAGAAGGTTGTATTTCCTTGTAGCAATCCGTTGTTAATTTTCCTCATGCATATAGTCAAAATAAAGCTTTTACCAAACACATCGTTGATGCCTTGTTGCAATATTATGATGAAAAACTTAATTTGGAAGTTTCTATACCTAGAAAAATTAATGATGAGTGGGAACCTACTATAAAGATTAGAATTAAAGATCATGAGTGTTTTGCTTTGTGTGATTTGGGTTCTAGTGTTTCCATGATTCCGAAAACTTTATGTGATATTCTAGGTTTCCATGATCTTGATGATTGCTCTTTAAATTTGCACCTTGCGGATTCCACCATTAAAAAGCCAATGGGAAGGATCAATGATGTTCTCATTGTTGCAAATAGAAATTTGGTGCCCGTAGATTTTATCGTTCTTGATATAGATTGCAATCTTTCATGCCCTATTATTCTTGGTAGACCTTTCCTTAGAACGATTGGTGCGATTATTGATATGAAGGAAGGGAATATTAGATTCTAATTTCCATTAAAGAAAGGCATGGAACACTTTCCAAGAAAGAAAGTCAAATTACCTTATGAATCTATCATGCGAGCTACTTATGAATCAAGTGCCAGAGATGGCACTACTTAGATCTATCTTCGCTTTTATGCCTAGCTAGGGGCGTTAAACGACAGCGCTAGTTGGGAGGCAACCCAATTTTCTTTGTGTTTTTTGTTTTTGTTCCTGTTTAGTAATAAATTTTGCATCTACCTTCTGTTTAGATGTGTTTTTATCTTTTAATTAGTGTTTGTGCCAAGTAGAACCAATAGGATAACATATGATGATAGTTGATTTGATTCTGCTGAAAAACAGAAACTTTGCACGCACCAATTTAATTTTGTTAAATCACATAAACGTGATTTTGCGTTGATTCTTTTTTCTTATGATCAATAGACAAATTGTCCAGGACTTCCTATTTTGGTAGGATTTTTAGAGTTCCACAAGTTTGCGTTAGTTACAGATTTCTACAGACTATTCTGTTTTTGACAGATTCTGTTTTTCGTGTGTTGTTTGCTTATTTTGATGCATCTATGGCAAGTAAAATAGTTTATAAACCATATAGAAGTTGTAATACAGTAGGTTTAACACCAAATTAAATAAAGAATGAGTTCATTACAGTCCCTTATGTGGTGGTTTTGTTTTCTTTCACTAACGGAGCTTATAAGATTTCCTGTTGAGTTTTGTGTTGTGAAGTTTTCAAGTTTTGGGTGAAGCTTTTATGGACTATGGAATAAGGAGTGGCAAGAGCCTAAGCTTGGGGATGCCCATGGCACCCCAAGATATTCAAGAATAGCCAAAAGCCTAAGCTTGGGGATGCCCTGGGAAGGCATCCCCTCTTTCGTCTTCGTTCATTGGTAACTTTACTTGGAGCTATATTTTTATTCGCCACATGATATGTGTTTTGCTTAGAGCGTCGTTTATTATATTAGTCTTTGCTTTTTATTTTACCATGATCATCCTTGCTGTATACACCTTTTGGGATAAGCCTATTTGATTAGAGTTTATTAGAATATGCTATGTGCTTCACTTATATCTTTTGAGCTTGATAGTTTTTGCTCTAGTGCTTCACTTATATGTTTTAGAGCACGGCGGTGGCTTGATTTTATAGAAATTGCTAGTCTCTCATGCTTAACTTATATTATTTTGAGAGTCTTTTAGAACAGCATGGTATTTTCTACGGTTACAAAATTGGTCCTAGAATGGTAGGCATCCAAGTTGGGTATAATAAAAACTATCATAGAAAGTGAATTGGATGCTATGATCAATTTGATACTTGATAATTGTTTTGAGATATGGAGGTAGTGATATTAAAGTCATGCTAGTTGGGTGATTATGAATTTAAAGAATGCTTGTGTTGAAGTTAGTAAGTCCCGTAGCATGCACGTATGGTTAAAGTTGTGTAACAAATTTGAAACATGAAGTGTACCTGGCTTGTGCATCCTTATGAGTGGCGGTCAGGGACGAGCGATGGTCTTTTCCTACCAATCTATCCCCCTAGGAGCATGCGCGTAGTGCTTGATTTTTGATGACTTCTAAATTTTTGCAATAAGTATATGAGTTCTTTTGACTAATGTTGAGTCCATGGATTATACGCACTTTTACCTTTCCACCATTGCTAGCCTCTTCGGTACCGTGCATTGCCCTTTCTCACCTTGAGGAGTTGGTGCAAACTTCGCCGGTGCATCCAAACCCCGTGATATGATATGCTCTATCACACATAAACCTCCTTATATCTTCCTCAAAACAGCCACCATACCTACCTATTATGGCATTTCCATAGCCATTCCGAGATATATTGCCATGCAACTTTCCACCGTTCCGTTTATCATCATCATGACATACTTTACTTTTGTCATATTGCCATTGCATGATCATGTAGTTGACATCATATTTGTGGCAAAGCCACCATGCATTTTTTTTCATACATGTCACTCTTGATTCATTGCACCATCACGGTACACCGCCGGAGGCATTCATATAGAGTCATATCTTGTTCTAGTTTCGAGTTGTAATTCATATGTTGTAATCAATGAAAGTGTGATCATCATCATTATTAGAGCATTGCCCAAAAAGAAAAAGAAAAAAAAAAAAAGAAGAAAGGCCAAAAGAAAAAAAAGAAAGGCCCAAAAAAAAGGGCAATGTTACTATCTCTTTTTCCACACTTGTGCTTCAAAGTAGCACCTTGTTCTTCATGTAGTGAGTCTCATATATTGTGCTTCAAAGTAGCACCATGTTTTTCATATAGTGAGTCTCATAAGTTGTCTTTTTCATACTAGTGGGAATTTTTCATTATAGAACTTGGCTTGTATATTCCTACGATGGGCTTCCTCAAATGCCCTAGGTCTTCATGAGCAAGTAAGTTGGATGCACACCCACTAGTTTTCTTTTGTTGAGCACTCATTTATAGCTCTAGTGCATCCGTTGCATGGCAATCCCTACTCCCCAAGTTGACATCAATTGATGGGCATCTCCATAGGCCGTTGATTATCCTCGTCAATGTGAGACTTTCTCCTTTTTTATCTTCTCCACACAGTCCCCATCATCATATTCTATTCCACCCATAGTGCTATATCCATGGCTCACGCTCATGTATTGCGTGAAGGTTGAAAAAGTTTGAGATTATTTAAGTATGAAACAATTGCTTGGCTTGTCATCGGGGGTATAGAAGTTGGGAACATCTTTGTGTGACGAAAATGAAGCATAGCCTAACTATTTGATTTTGTAGGGACGAACTTTCTTTTGCCATGTTATTTTGAGAAGACATGATTACTTTGATTAGTATGCTTGAAGTGTTACTATTTCTTCTATCAATATGAACTTTTATTTTGAACCATTTGGATCTGAACATTCATGCCACAACAAAGAAAATTACATTGAGAATTATGCTAGGTAGCATTCCGCATCAAAAATTTCTTTTTTATCATTTACCTACTCAAGGACGAGCAGTAATTAAGCTTGGGGATGCTTGATACGTCTCCAACGTATCTATAATTTTTGATTGTTCCATGCTATTATATTACCCCTTTTGGATGTTTATGGGATTTATTTTACACATTTATATCATTTTTGGGACTAACCTACTAACCGGAGGCCCAGCCCATTTTGCTGTTTTTTTGCCTATTTTAGTATTCTAAAGAAAAGGAATATCAAACGGAGTACAAACGGAATGAAACCTTCATAGGCGTGATTTTTGGAACGAACGTGATCCAGAGGACTTGGAGTGCAAGTCAAGAAGTAGCCGAGGCGGCCACGAGATAGGAGGGCGCCCCCCCTATAGGGCGCGCCCCCTGTCTCGTGGGCCCCTCGGGTGGCCACCAACGTACTTCTTCCTCCAATATAAGCCTACGTACCCCAAAAACAACCAGGGAGCACCCGAAACACAATTTGCACCGCCGTAACCTTCTGTATCCGCGAGATCCCATCTTGGAGCCTTCGCCGGCGCTCTGCCGGAGAGGGAATCGACCACGGAGACAACACCATAGCCCTTCCGATGAGTTGTGAGTAGTTTACCATAGACCTTCGGGTCCATAGTTATTAGCTAGATGGCTTCTTCTCTCTTTTTGGATCTCAATACAATGTTCTCCCCCTCTCTTGTGGAGATCTATTCGATGTAATCTCTTTTTGCGGTGTGTTTGTCGAGATCCAATGAATTGTGGGTTTATGATCAAGTTTATCTATGAATAATATTTGAATCTTCTCTGAATTCTTTTATGTATGATTGACTTATCTTTGCAAGTCTCTTAGAATTATCAGTTTGGTTTGGCCTACTAGATTGATCTTTCTTGCCATGGGAGAAGTTCTTAGCTTTGGGTTCAATCTTGTGATGTCCTTTCCCACTGACAGCAGGGGCAGCAAGGCACGTATTGTATTGTTGCCATCGAGGATAAAAAGATGGGGTTTATATCATATTGCATGAGTTTATCCCTCTACATAATGTCATCTTGCTTAATGCATTACTCTGTTCTTTGTGAACTTAATACTCTAGATGCAGGCAGGAGTCGGTCGATGTGTGGAGTAATAGTAGTAGATGCAGGCAGGAGTCGGTCTACTTGTTGCGGACGTGATGCCTATATACATGATCATGCCTAGATAATCTCATAATTATTCGCTTTTCTATCAATTGCTCGACAGTAATTTGTTCACCCACCGTAATACTTATGCTATCTCGAGAGAAGCCTCTAGTGAAACCTATGGACCCCGGGTCTATCTCTTATCGTATTTGCTTCCAATCTACTTTTATTTGCATATTTACTTTTTGCATCTATAAAATACCAAAAATATATTTATCTTATCATACTATCTCTATCAGATCTCACTTTCGCAAGTGGCTGTGAAGGGATTGACAACCCCTTTATTGCGTTGGTTGCGAGTTCTTTGTTTGTTTGTGTAGGTGCGTGGGACTTTTGAGGAGACCCTTACTGGATTGATACCTTGGTTCTCAAAAACTGAGGGAAAAACTTACGCTACTATTGCTGCATCACCCTTTCCTCTTCAAGGAAAACCAACGCAAGCTCAAGACGTAGCACCGATCAATACAATTTTAGCATGAATAATAAATATTTATCATGATTTAGGATATAATAATAACCATTTTATTATTTCCTCTAGGGCATATTTCCATCAGTCCCCCACTTGCAGTAGAGTCAATAATCTAGTTCACATCACCATGTGATTTAACACCCATAGTTCACATCGCCATGTGAACAACACCCAAAGAGTACTAAGGCGTGATCATGTTTTGACCGTGAGAGAGGTTTAGTCAATGGGTCTGTCACATTCAGATATGTATGTATTTTGCAAATTTCTATGTCTACAATGCTCTGCTTGGAGCTACTCTAGCTAATTGCTCTCACTTTCAATATGTATCCAGATCGAGACTCAGAGTCATCCCGATCGGTGTCAAAGCTTGCATCTGCATAACCCTTTACAACAAACTCTTTATCACCTCCATAATCGAGAAAAATTTCCATAGTCCTCTTTAGGTACCTAAGGATAATTTTGACCGTTGTCTTGTGATCTACTCCTAGATCACAATTGTACCCCCTTGCCAAACTCATTGCAAGGCACACAACGGGTATGGTACACAGCATGGCATATTTTATAGAACCTATGACTGAGGCATAGGGAATGACTTTCATACTCTCTATATACTCTGTCGAGGTCGGGTTTTGAGTCTTACTCAACTTCACACACCTTGTAACACTGGCAAGAACGTTTTCTTTGACTGGTCCATTTTAACTTCTTCAAAACTTTATCAAGGTATGTGCTTTCTAAAAGTCCTATCAAGCATCTTGATCTATATCCATAGATCTTGATTGCCAATATATAAGGAGCTTTACTAAGGTCTTTCTTTGAAAAATTCTTATTCAAGTATCCTTTTATGCTATCCAGAAATTCTATATCATTTCTGATCAACAATATGTCATCCACATATAATATCAGAAATGCTACAGAGCTCCCACTCACTTTCTTGTAAATACATGCTTCACCGTAAGTCTGTATAAAACCATATGCTTTGATCACCTCATCAAAGTGTGTATTCCAACTCGAGATGCTTGCACCAGTCCATAGATGGATCATTGGAGCTTGCACACTTTGTTAGCACCTTTAGGATCGACAAAACCTTCTGGTTGCATCATATACAACTCTTCTTTAAGAAATCTATTAAGGAATGCAGTTTTGACGTCCATTTGCCAGATTTCATTATCATAAAATGCGGCAATTGCTAACATGATTCAGACAGACTTAAGCATCGCTACGAGTGAGAAAGTCTCATCGTGTTCAACTCCTTGAACTTGTTGAAAACCTTTCGTGACAAGTCAAGCTTTGTAGACAGTAACATTACCATCAGCGTCAGTCTTCTTCTTGAAGATCCGTTTATTTTCTATGGCTTACCGATCATCAGGCAAGTCCATCAAAGTCCTCACTTTGTTCTCATACATGGATCCTATCTCAGATTTCATGGCCTCAAGCCATTTATCAGAATCTGGGCTCATGATAGCTTCTTCATAGTTCGTAGGTTCGCCTTGGTCTAGTAACATGACTTCCAGAATAGGATTACAGTACCACTCTGGTGCAGATCGTGCTCTGGTTGACCTACGAGGTCTAGTAGTAACTTGATCTGAAGTTTCATGGTCATCATCATTAGCTTCCTCTCTAGTTGGTGTAGGCATCACGGGAACGGTTTTCTGTGATGAGCTACTTTCCAATTAGAGAGAAGGTACATTTACCTCATCAAGTTCTACTTTCCTCCCACTCACTTCTTTTGAGAGAAACTCCTTCTCTAGAAAGGTTCCATTCTTGGCAACAAAGATCTTGCCTACGGATCTATGGTAGAAGGTGTACCCAATAGTTTCCTTAGAGTACCCTATGAAGATGCACTTATCCGATTTGGGTTCGAGCTTATCAGGCTAAAGCCTTTTGACATAAGTGTCGCAACCCCAAACTTTAAGGAATGACAGCTTGGGTTTCTTGCCAAACCCCAGTTCATACGGTGTCATCTCAATGGATTTAGATGGTGCCCTGTGTTAATGTGAATGTGGCTCCTAATGCATAACCCCAAAATGATAGTGGTAAATCAGTAAGAGACATCATAGATCGCACTATATCTAATAAAGTATGGTTACGATGTTCGGACACACCATTATGCTGTGGTGTTCTAGGTGGCGTGAGTTGTGAAACTATTTCACATTGTTTCAAATGAAGGCCAAACTCGTAACTCAAATATTTGCCTCCGTGATCAGATTGTAGAAACTTTATTTTCTTGTTATGATGATTCTCTACTTCACTCTGAAATTCTTTGAACTTTTCAAATGTTTCAGACTTATGTTTCATTAAGTAGATATACCCATACCTACTCAAATCATTTGTGAAGGTCAGAAAATAACGATACCTGCCGCGTGCTTCAATACTCATTGGACTGCATACATCGGTATGTATTATTTCCAATAAGTCATTAGCTCGCTCCATTGTTCCAGAGAACAGAGTTTTAGTCATCTTGCCCATGAGGCATGGTTCACAAGTATCAAATGATTCATAATCAAGTGATTCCAAAAGTCCATCCGCATGGAGTTTCTTCATGCGCTTTACACCAATATGACCTAAATGGCAGTGCCACAAGTATGTTGTACTACCATTATCAACTTTGCATCTTTTGGCATCAATATTATGAATTTGTGTATCACTACGATCCAGATTCAATAAACTGTTCGCATTGGGTGTATGACCATAGACAGTTTTATTCATGTAAACAAAACAACAATTATTCTCTGACTTAAATGAATAATCGTATTGCAATAAACATGATCAAATCATATTCATGCTCAACACAAACACCAAATAACATTTATTTAGGTTCAACACTAATCCTGAAGGTAGCGGGAGTGTGCGATGCTGATCGTATCAACCTTGGAATCACTTCCTACACACATCGTCACCTTGCCTTTAGCTAGTCTCCGTTTATTCTGCAACTCCTATTTCTAGTTACTAATCTTAGAACTGAACCGGTATCAAATACCCAGGGGCTACTACGAACACTAGTAAGGTACACATCAGTAACATGTATATCCAATATACTTTTGTTCACTTTGCCATCCTTCTTATCCGCCAAGTATTTGGGGCAGTTCCGCTTCCAGTGACCATTTCCTTTGAAGTGGAGGCACTCAGTTTCAGGCTTGGGTATAGCGTTGGGCTTTCCATGCGAGCGGCAACTTTCTTTCCATTCTTCTTAAAGTTCCCTTTCTTTCCCTTGCCCTTTTTCTTGAAACTAGTGGTCTTATTAACCATCAACACTTGATGCTCTTTCTTGATTTCTACCTTCGCCAATTTCAGCATCCCAAAGAGCTCGGGAATCATTTTTGTCATCCCTTGCATATTATAGTTCATCACGAAGTTCTAGTAGCTTGGTGATAGTGACTAGAGAACTTTGTCAATCACTATCTTATGTAGAAGATTAACTCCCACTTGATTCAAGCGATTTTAGTACCCAGACATTCTGAGCACATGCTCACTGGTTGAGCTATTCTCCTCCATCTTGTAGGCAAAGTACTTGTCAGAGGTCTCATACCTCTCGACACGGGCATGAGTCTGAAATACCAATTTCATCTCATGGAACATCTCATATGCTCCGTGGTGTTCAAAATGTTTTTGAAATTCCGTTTCTAAGTCATAAAGCATGGCACACTATACTATTAAGTAGTCATCATATCCAGCTTTCTCAAATGTTCATAACATCTGCATTTGCTCCTGCAATAGGTCCGTCACCTAGCGGTGCATCAAGAACATAATTCTTCAGTGCAATAGTGAGGATCAATGGGGGGAAATGATATGTCTCCGTCGTATCTATAATTTTTGATTGTTCCATGCCAATATTCTACAACTTTCATATACTTTTGGCAAATTTTTATACTATTTTTTCGGACTAACATATTGATCCAGTGCCTAGTGTTAGTTCCTGTTTGTTGCATGTTTCTTGTTTTGCAGAAAACCCATGTCAAACGGAGTCCAAACGGGATAAAAACTGGCAGAGATTTTTTTTGGAATATTTATGTTTTTTGGGAAGAATCAGCGCGAGACGATGCCCGAGGGGGCCACGAGGCAGGGGCGTGCCCCAGGGGGTCAGGCGCGCCCTGGGCCCTCGTGGCCACCCCGTAAGGCGGTTGGTTCCCTTCTTTCGCCGCAAGAAAGCTAATATCTGGATAGAAATTGTGGTAAAATTTCAGCCCAATCAGAGTTATGGATCTCTGGGAATATAAGAAACGGTGAAAGGGCAGAATCAGGAACGCAGAAACAGAGAGAGACAGAGAGACAGATCCAATCTCGGAGGGGCTCTCGCCCCTCCCACGCCATGGAGACCATGGACCAGAGGGGAAAACCTTCTCCCATCTAGGGAGAAGGTCAAGGAAGAAGAAGAAGAAGGGGGGCTCTCTCCCCCTCTCTCCCGGTGGCGCCGGAACACCGCCGGGGCCATCATCATCACCGTGATCTACACCAACATCTCCATCACCTTCCCCCCATCTATCTACAGCGGTCCACTCTCCCGCAACCCGCTGTACCCTCTACTTCAACATGGTGCTTTATGCTTCATATTATTGTCCAATGATGTGTTGCCATCCTATGATGTCTGAGTAGATTTTCGTTGTCCTATCGGTAATTGGTGAATTGCTATTATTGGTTTAATTTGCTTGTGGTTATGTTGCTATCCTTTGGTTCCCATCATATGAGCGTGCACGTGGATCACACCATAGGGTTAGTTGTATGTTGATAGGACTATGTATTGGAGGGCAAGAGTGACAGAAGGTTCAACCTAGCATAGAAATTGATGCATACATGATTGAAGGGGGACCAATATATCTTAATGCTATGGTTGGGTTTTACCTTAATGAACATTAGTAGTTGCGGATGCTTTCTAATAGTTCCACTCATAAGTGCATAGAATTCCAAGTCAGGGATGACATGCTAGCAGTGGCCTCTCCCACATAAAACTTGCTATCAGTCTAGTAAAGTAGTCAATTGCTTAGGGACAATTTCACAACTCCTACCACCACTTTTCCACACTCGCTATACTAACTTTATTGCTTCTTTATCTAAACAGCCCCTAGTTTTTATTTACGTGCTCTTTATATTCTTACAAACCTATCCAACAACACCTACAAAGTCCTTCTAGTTCCATACGTGTTTTAGGTAAAGCGAACGTTAAGCGTGCATAGAGTTGTATCGGTGGTCGATAGAACTTGAGGGAATATTTGTTCTACCTTTAGCTCCTCGTTGGGTTCGACACTCTTACTTATCGAGAGAGGCTACAATTGATCCCCTATACTTGTGGCTTATCAAGACCTTTTTCTGACGCCGTTGCCCGGGAGTCATAGCGTGGGGTGAATATTCTCGTGTGTGCTTGTTTGCTTTATCAGGACGTAGTTTTTATTTTGCTGCTCTTGTTTTTAATCTTTAGTTATGGGTAGGAAAGCATAAAATACCAAAAAAATTAGTTGTACCTACTACACCAATGGTTGCAGAACAGCTCAAAATCTATCACACTCTCGAAGATTTTTACTTGGACCATCTTGATCCCTATGTGCTCGTGCTGAAACCCCAACTAGCTTAGTTGAGGGCAAATCTTTAGATGAGCATGCTTGTTATGTGCTACACCGCTTATCTCAAAAAGGGAAACTTTTACTGGATCAAATTCATCGTTTGCAATGTTATGCTTGGAATTTGTGTGAAATATATGATTTTACTTGTTGTTCTGAAGACCCTAAGAAACACCTTCCCTACTAATGTGAGTTTAGTGATAATGGAATCATATCTTCGTATGCTAAGGGTGTTTATAGTTACTATGATGTTCAACAAATTGAAGATTTTGTTGCTTTTAAGGGTGCTTATGAAATTGCTTCTTTGATTGGAAAGTATGATGCTACTCTTTACAAATCTAAAAAATTTTCCATACTTAAATATTGTTATGATAATTATGCTTCTAATGCCTATGTTAAACCATATACTGAGGACTCCTCCGCTGTCCAAGAAGAGACTAATATTTTGCAGGAGTCTATGGAAGAAGAAATTGATGAAACTGTGAGCTCATTGGATGAAAAAGATGAGGAGGAGTGCAAAGAACAAAAGGAGGAAGAGCGGATTGATCACCCGTGCCCACCTTCTAATGAGAGTAACTCTTCAACTCATACATTGTTTAATTTCCCTTCGTGCTTACCGAAGGATGATTGCTATGATGATTGTTATGATTCCGTTGATTCTCTTGAAATACCCCTTTTTAATGATGCTTGCTATGCTTGTGGCCATGATGCCAATATGAATGATGCTTATGGAGATGAACTTGCTATAGTTCCTTATGTTAAACATGAAATTTTTGCTATTGCACCCACACATAATAGTCCTATTATCTTTTTGAATTTTCCAAACTACACTATATCGGAGAAGTTTGCTCTTATTAAGGATTATGTTGATGGGTTGCATTTTACTGTTGCACATGATGATTTTGATAGATATAATATGCATGTGCTTTCTGCTCCAACTTGCAATTATTATGAGAGAGGAACTACATATCCACCTCTTTCTGTTTCCAACACGATAGAATTGCAAGAAACTGCTTATACTATGCATTGGCCTTTACTTGGTGTGCATGAATTGTTCTTTTATGACATGCCGATGCATAGGAAGAGAGTTAGACTTCCTCATTGCTTGATATATGTTACTTTGTGCTCACTACTAAATTACAAATCGTTGTTAATTAAAATTGGCTTTGATATACCTTGGGATCCGGGTTGATCCATTACTTGAGCACCTTATGCCTAGCTTAATGGCTTTAAAGAAAGCGCTGCCAGGGAGACAACCCGGAAGTTTTAGAGAGTCATTTATTTCTTTTGTGTGCTTTTATAAAGTTTATATAATAAAAATAATGTGCCAAGGTTTGCCTTTAGGATGTTACAATGCTTGCTGGTTTGTGCGGTGCAGGACAGAAACTTTGGCTATAATGCGCGATTTTACATTTTTTTACTGGAACGTCAGACGGTTCTGAAACATTTTGCACTTTCTTTATATACAAATTTTTTTTATTTTTCCTAATTTTGGCAGAATTTTTTGGGTTCCAGAAGTATGGTCAATGTTCAGATTACTACAGACTGTCCTGTTTAAGACAGATTCTATTTTTGATGCATAGTTTGCTTGTTTTGATGAAACTATCAATTTCTGTTAGATGATTAAGCCATGGGAAAGTTATATTACAGTAGCTACAATGCAAAAACAAAATATGAATTTGTTTGCAACAGTACTTATAGTAGTGATTTGCTTTATTATACTAACGGATCTTACCGAGTTTTCTTTTGAAGTTTTGTGTGGATTAAGTGTTCGGAGATCGAGGAGGTCTCGATATGAGGAAAAGGAGGAGAGGAAAGATCTCAAGATTGGGGATGCCCAAGGCACCCCAAGTAAATATTCAAGGAGACTCAAGCGTCTAAGCTTGGGGATGCCCCGGAAGGCATCCCATCTTTCTTCAACAAGTATCGGTATGTTTTCAGATTCGTTTCGTTCATGCGATATGTGCAAATCTTGGAGCGTCTTTTGCATTTAGTTTTCACTTTTCTTTTATGCACCATGCTGGTATGAGATAGTCCATGGTTGATTTATAGAATTCTCATTGCACTTCACTTATATCTTTTGAGTATGGCTTTATAGAATGCTTCATGTGCTTCACTTATATCATTTGAAGTTTGGATTGCCTGTTTCTCTTCACATAGAAAACCGCCATTTGTAGAATGCTCTTTCGCTTCACTTATATTTGTTAGAGCATAGGCATATCTTTTGTAGAAATAATTAAACTCTCTTGCTTCACTTATATCTATTTAGATAGATGACATAAATTGGTTATTCTCATGGTTATAAAATCCTACATAAAACTTGTAGATCACTGAATATGATATGTTTGATTCCTTGCAATAGTTTTGCAATATAAAGGTGATGATATTAGAGTCGTGCTAGTGGAGTAATTGTGAAATTGAGAAATACTTGTGTTGAGGTTTGCAAGTCCCGTAGCATGCACGTATGGTAACCGTTGTGTGACAAATTTGAAGCATGGGGTGTTCTTTGATTGCCTTCCTTGTGAGTGGAGGTCGAGATCGCGCGATGTTTGACTCCTACCAACCCTTCCCCTAGGAGCATGCGTAGTAGTACTTTGCTTCGAGGGCTAATAAACTTTTGCAATAAGTATATGAGTTATTTATGACTAATGTGAGTCCATGGATTATACGCACTCTTACCCTTCCACAATTTGCTAGCCTCTACGGTACCATGCATTGCCCTTTCTCACCTCGAGAGTTGGTGCAAACTTAGCCGGTGCATCCAAACCCCGTGATACGATACGCTCTATCACACATAAGCCTCCTTATACTTCCTCAAAACAGCCACCATACCTACCTATCATGGCACTTCCATAGCCATTCTGAGATATATTGCCATGCAACTTCCATCATCATCATATACATGACTTGAGCATTCATTGTCATATCACTTTGCATGATCGTAAGACAGCTAGCATGATGTTTTCATGGCTTGTCTGTTTTTTGATATCTTTGCTATGCTAAATCATTGCACATCCTAGTACACTGCCAGAGGCATTCATATAGAGTCATATTTTTGTTCCAGTATCGAGTTGTAATATTGAGTTGTAAGTAAATAAAAGTGTGATGATCATCATTATTAGAGCATTGCCCCAGTGAGGAAAGGATGATGGAGACTATGATTCCCCCACAAGTCGGGATGAGACTCCAGACTTTATGAAAAATAAAGAGGCCAAAGAAGACCAAATAAAAAAAGAGGCCAAAGAAGCCCACCAAAAAATAAAAAGAGAGAAAATCAAAAAAATGAGAGAAAAGGAGAGAAGGGCAATGTTACTATCCTTTTACCACACTTGTGCTTCAAAATAGCACCATGTTTTTCATCTGAGAGAGTCTCTTGAGTTATCACTTTCATATACTAGTGGGAATTTTCATTATAGAACTTGGCTTGTATATTCCGATGATGGGCTTCCTCAAACGCCCGAGGTCTTCATGAGCAAGCAAGTTGGATGCACGCCCACTTAGTTTTAGTTTGAGCTTTCATACACTTATTGAAGGAAATATGCCGTAGAGGCAATAATAAAGTTATTATTTATTTCCTCATATCATGATAAATGTTTATTATTCATGCTAGAATTGTATTAACCGGAAACATGATACATGTGTGAATACATAGACAAACATAACGTCACTAGTATGCCTCTACTTGACTAGATCATTAATCAAAGATGGTTATGTTTCCTAACCATAGACATGTGTTGTCATTTGATTAAACGGGATCACATCATTAGGAGAATGATGTGATTGACATGACCCATTCCGTTAGCCTAGCACTTGATCGTTTAGTATGTTGCTATTGCTTTCTTCATGACTTATACATGTTCCTGTAACTATGAGATTATGCAACTCCCATTTACCGGAGGAACACTTTGTGTGCTACCAAATGTCACAACGTAACTGGGTGATTATAAAGGAGCTCTACAGGTCTCTCCGAAGGTACATGTTGGGTTGGCGTATTTCGAGATTAGGTTTTGTCACTCTGATTGTCGGAGAGGTATCTCTGGGCCCTCTCAGTAATGCACATCACTATAAGCCTTGCAAGCAATGTAGCTAATGAGTTAGTTACGGAATGATGCATTACGTAAACGAGTAAAGAGACTTGCCGGTAATGAGATTGAACTAGGTATTGGATACCGACGATCGAATCTCGGGCAAGTAACATACCGATGACAAAGGGAACAACGTATGTTGTTATGCGGTTTGACCAATAAAGATCTTCGTAGAATATGTAGGAGCCAATATGAGCATCCAGGTTCCGCTATTGGTTATTGGCCGAGAATAGTTCTAGGTCATGTCTACATAGTTCTCGAACCCGTAGGGTCCGCACGCTTAACATTTTGTTGACGATATAGTATTCTATGAGTTATGTATGTTGGTGACCGAATGTTGTTTGGAGTTCCGGATGAGATCATGGACATGACGAGGAACTCCGGAATGGTCCGGAGATAAAGTTTAATATATGGGATAATAGTGTTTGATCTCCGGAAGGGTTCCGGAATTCACCGGAAGGGGTTCCGGATGTTTCCCGAAATGTTTGGGTACGAGAACACGTTATTTGGGCCAAAGGAGAAAGCCCACGAGGCTTATGGAAAGTGCAAAAGGAAGTTTTGCGGAGACCAGAGGCTAGATGCGGGAACCTGGCGTCTAGGGGTAGACGCCGGGAACCTGGCGTCTAGCCCCGAGTCCGTAGGACTCTTGCCTTTCGGGCAAAACCGACTTTGAGGAGGCTTTTGCTCCAAGTTTCGACCCCGGGGCTCAACATATAAATAGAGGGGCGGGGCTAGCACCAAAGACACATCAAGAAACACCAAGCCGTGTGCCGGCAACACCGTCCCCTCTAGTTTATCCTCCGTCATAGTTTCCGTAGTGCTTAGGCGAAGCCCTGCGGAGATTGTTCTTCACCAACACCATCACCACGCCGTCGTGCTGCCGGAACTCATCTACTACTTCGCCCGTCTTGCTGGATCGAGAAGGCGAGGACGTCATCGAGTTGAACGTGTGCAGAACTCGGAGGTGCCGTGCGTTCGGTACTTGGATCGGTCGGATCGTGAAGACGTCGACTACATCAACGCGTTGATAAGCGCTTCGCTTAGCGATCTTCAAGGGTATGAAGATACACTCCCCCTCTCGTTGCTATGCATCACCATGATCTTGCGTGTGCGTAGGAATTTTTTTGAAATTACTACATTCCCCAACACTTATTGCTCCAGTGCATCCGTTGCATGGCAATCCCTACTCCTCACATTGACATCAATTGATGGCATCTCCATAGCCCGTTGATTAGCCGCGTCGATGTGAGACTTTCTCCCTTTTTGTCTTCTCCACACAACCTCCACCATCATACTCTATTCCACCTGTAGTGCTATATACATGGCTTACACTCATGTATTGCATGAGGGTTGAAAAGGTTGAAGCGCGTTAAAAAGTATGAACCAATTGCTTGGCTGAAACCAGGGTTGTGCATGATGGGAGCATTTTGTGTGACGAAAATGAAGCATGGCCAAACTATATGACTTTGTAGGGATAAGCTTTCTTTGGCTATGTTATTTTGATAAGACATAATTGCTTTATTATTATGCTTGAAGTATTATTGTTTATATGTCAAACAATAGACTATTGCTTTGAATCACTCGTGTCTTAATATTCATGCCATGATTAGATATATGATCAAGATTATGCTAGGTAGCATTCCACATCAAAATTATCTTTTTATCATTTACCTACTCGAGGGCGAGAAGGAATTAAGGTTGGGGATGCTGATCGTCTCCATCGTATCTATAATTTTGATTGTTCCATGCTAACATTCTACAACTTTCATATACTTTTGGCAACTTTTTATACTATTTTTGGGACTAACATATTGATCCGATTGCCGTGCAGCCACGCTTATTGCATGTTTTTGTTTCAGAAAACCCATATCAAACGGAGTCCAAACGGGATAAAACTGGTGAGATTTTTTTGGAATATTTATGATTACGGGAAGAAGAATCACGCGAGACGATGCCCGAGGGGCGAGGTAGGTAGGGCGCCGAGGGGTCAGCGCGCCCTGGCCCTCGTGGCCACCCGTAAAGCGGTTGGTGCCCTTCTTTCACCGCAAGAAAGATAATATCCGGATGAAATCATGTTAAAGTTTCAGCCCAATCGAATTCTGGATCTCGGGAATATAAGAAAGCGGTGAAAAGGCGTAATCAGAACGCCGTAAACAGAGAGAGACAAAGAGACAGATCCAATCTCGGAGGGGCTCTCGGCCCTCCCACACCATGGAGACCATGGACCAGAGGGGAAACCTTTCTCCCATCTAGGGAGAAGGTCAAGGAAGAAGAAGAAGAAGGGGGGCTCTCTCCCCCTCTTTCCCGGTGGCGCCGGAACGCCGCCGGGGCCATCATCATCACCGTGATCTACACCAACATCTCCATCACCTTCCCCCCATCTATCTACAGCGGTCCACTCTCCCGCAACCCACTGTACCCTCTACTTGAACATGGTGCTTTATGCTTCATATTATTATCCAATGATGTGTTGCCATCCTATCATGTCTGAGTAGATTTTCATTGTCCTATCGGTAATTGGTGAATTGCTATGATTGGTTTAATTTGCTTGTGGTTATGTTGCTGTCCTTTGGTGCCCATCATATGAGCGTGCGCGTGGATCACACCATAGGGTTAGTTGTATGTTGATAGGACTATGTATTGGAGGGCAAGAGTGACAGAAGCTTCAACCTAGCATAGAAATTGATGCATACGGGATTGAAGGGGGACCAATATATCTTAATGCTATGGTTGGGTTTTACCTTAATGAAAGTTAGTAGTTGCGTATGCTTGCTAATAGTTCCAATCATAAGTGCATAGGATTCCAAGTCAGGGATGACATGCTAGCAGTGGCCTCTCCCACATAAAACTTGCTATCGGTCTAGTAAAGTAGTCAATTGCTTAGGGACAATTTCACAACTCCTACCACTACTTTTCCACACTCGCTATACTAACTTTATTGCTTCTTTATCTAAACAGCCCCTAGTTTTTATTTACTTGCTCTTTTATTCTTGCAAACCTATCCAACAACACCTACAAAGTCCTTCTAGTTTCATACTTGTTTTAGGTAAAGCGAACGTTAAGCGTGCGTAGAGTTGTACCGGTGGTCAATAGAACTTGAGGGAATATTTGTTCTACCTTTAGCTCCTCGTTGGGTTCGACACTCTTATTTATCGAAAGAGGCTACAATTGATCCCCTATACTTGTGGTCATCATGCACCAGCCCCTTGTGGCTGGTGTGTTTCCTCTCTTGGACCATAAGGCCCACATCTTTGCCGAGGGTGCCCGTAACTCCTTTTCGGTGACCCGATAAGTACCCGGTACCCCCAAAACACTTCTGGTGTCCGAATACTATCGCCCTATGTATCAATATTTACCTATCATCCATTTAGAGATTCCTCATCATGTCCATGATCTCATCCGGGACTCCGAACAACATTCGGTCACCAAATCACATAACTCATATGATACTATAGTGTCAACGAACATTAAGCGTGCGGACCCTACGGGTTCGAGAACTATGTAGACATGACCGAGAAACCTCTCCGGTCAATAACCAATAGCGAACCTAGATGCCCATATTGGTTCCTGCATATTCTACGAAGATCTTTATCGGTCGAACCGTTATGACAACATATGTAATTCCCTTTGTCCATCGGTATGTTACTTGCCCGAGATTCGATCGTCGGTATCTTCATACCTAGTTCAATATCCTTACCGACAAGTCTCTTTACTCATTCCGTAATACATCACCTCATGACTAAACTCCTTAGTCATTTGCTAGCAAGCTTGTGATGTGTATTGCCGAGAGGGCCCAGAGATAACTCTCTGATACTCGGAGTGACAAATCCTAATCTCAATCTATGCCAACTCAACAAACATCTTCGGAGATACCTATAGAGCATCTTTATGATCACCCAGTTACGTTGTGATGTTTGATAGTACACAAGGTATTCCTCCGGTATCCAGGAGTTTCATAATCTCATAGTCAAAGGAATATGTATTTGACATGAAGAAAGCAATAGCAATAAACTGAACGATCAATATGCTAAGCTAACGGATGGGTCTTGACCATCATATAATTCTCCTAATGATGTGATCCCGTTATCAAATGACAACACATGTGTAAGGGCATATTTATTCCCCAGTGGTTTTGGTGATTGATGACAATGCTTTTGCGGACTAATCGTGTGCGTTAAGTTCTTTCAGAGAATCATCCATTGGCACGAGACGATTTCCTCCCCTCGGTGTTTTATTCAAGATGGTGTAACTCCTGCGTTTCGTTGTTGGTGGACTAGTTTCATAGGAGTCACCGTACTATTAAGAGGGGATCCGCTTTGGTAAGACTAGGGTGGAATCAACACGTACACATCCCTATCACACCCGTCGTCTTCCCTTCGCATCATTGGAGCTGCACTTCTCTTCCGTTACCTGCTTCGCATGTGCGGTAGTAGTACCGCGATCTCTGTAGTACCGCCGTAAAGCCCCAATGATGTAGTACCGCTCCACCGAGCGGTAGTACCGCTCTCAGCAGTAGTACCGCTCCGTTGAGCGGTAGTACCGCTCGAGGGTTCGGCCATAGTACCGCAGTAGTACGCGCCTACTACCGCCTCGATTCGAGGCGGTGTTTTCTCGTGTCGGGTTTTGCGGCACTACAAGCGGTAGTAAGCGGTAGTACCGCTCGAGCGGTAGTACCGCTCCTACTCCCGCTGTAGTACCGCTCTGGGGCGATGGCTCTGCTTCCCCTTCAGCAGTAGTACCCTTTGGGCGGGGAGGCGGTAGTACCGCTCTCGCGTAGTAATACCGCCTGCCCAGTGGTAGTACCGCTCTCTGTGAGGCTGCTCGGTGGGGTAACGGTTGGATGTGTTCCCCACTATATAAAGGGTCTTCTTCCTCCTAGTTGATCTACCTCTTTCCCCAAAGCTCCATTGTTGCTCAAAGCTCCATTTTCGCCGATCTCTCTCCTAGCCAATCAAACTTGTTGATTTGCTCGGGATTGGTTGAGAAGGCCCAGATCTACACTTCCACCAAGAGAAATTTGATTCCCCACTTATCCCTTGCAGATCTTGTTACTCTTGGGTGTTGAGCACCCTAGATTTGTCGAGGTCACCTCGAAGCCATACTCCATTGTGGTGAAGCTTCGTGGTGTTGTTGTTGTTGTTGGGAGCCTCGATTGTTGTGGAGATAGCCCCAACCTTGCTTGTAAAGGTTCGGTCGCCGCCTTCAAGGGCACCAATAGTGGAATCACGGCATCTCGCATTGTGTGAGGGCGTGAGGAGAATACGGTGGCCCTAGTGGCTTCTTGGGGAGCATTGTGCCTCCACACCGCTCTAACGGAGACGTACTTCCCTTTAAAAGGAAGGAACTCCGGTAACACATACTTGTCTCCACCGGCTCCACTCTTGGTTATTCCGTGCCTTTACTCTTGCAAGCTTACTTGTTGTTACATCCCTTGCTTGTGTACTAGTTGTTATTGCATCATATAGGTTGTTCACCTAGTTGCACATCTAGACAACCTATTTGTTGCAAAGTTTAATTTGGTAAAGAAAAGGTTAAAAATTGTTAGTTGCCTATTCACCCCCCCCCTCTAGTCAACCATATCGATCCTTTCAATTGGTATCAGAGCCTCGTCTCTTTATTAAGGACTTTGCCGTCCGAAGAGTATGGTTGACACCAACGATGGTGCGGAGGAACACTCCAGTGTGAATCCCATCTCGTCTTCGGCCGAAGGGGGAACCTTGGTCTCTCATGAGGAATTCAATGTGGCTTTAGACACATTGAAGACCTCCATGACGGCCGAGGTTAAAAGCATGTTTAATGATTTTCTAGAGGGACTTAAACTATCTACCGCGCCTATGAAAGTGGGTGATCCTACTAACAAGGTGACGGATGCTATATCCGACAAGGGGGAAGCTAACAATGAAAAGAGTCCTTCTACTAGTGGTAGAAATGGCACCGGCATCTTTGCCCATGTGGAACCCCCGATTTATGGAGGGCCAATCCCCCCCACTCATTTGAATCATGCCGGTCCACCTCCTAAATATGAGAAACATGAAGATTTTGATAATTGGGTCTATCGCTTTAAGCGTCATTTGAAACATGTGAACACTAACCTTTGGAGAATCATTGAAGAAGGTTTTTATCCTCATGACCCAAGCAACTTCACCCCTCGAGAAGCCGTGGACAATCAATTCAATGAGAGTGCTCTCTTCATCATCCAAGATGCAATCCTTCCCGAAGATCTCCCTCACCTTCGACCCCATGTCGTGACTAAAGAAGCATGTAAATGTGTCGAGGGTCTCTATCGTGGAAGTGCTAGCATTCAACGCTCCAGCTATGAAGTGGTGCAAGATGAAGCCGACGAGTTTGCAATGAAAGAAGATGAAGAACCTCGTGAGCTCTTTCGAAGAATGACCAAAATCGCGGTGGCACTTCGAGATCATGGAAGCAAGGACACGGATGACAATTGGATCAAGCGGAAGTTCCTCAAGGCCATGATGCCCTACAACAAGGCCATGTCCTCCGTCATTCGTCAACGACCGGACTTCCACACCATGACCTCAAGTGAAGTGTTGGATGAGTTCGTTGCTATGAGCATCTCGGACAAGACCGCCGACAATGCGGTGCTCCGTTCTCAAAGAGCAAAGAAGCCTAACCTTGCTTTGAAGGCCAAGGTTATTATGGAAGAAGAGGAAGAAGTGGAAGATGAGGAAAGCAACCCCGAAGACACCAAGTTTGACTACCATGAGTGCATGGCCCTTGCTTCAAGACAATTTTGGAGCAAGAAGAGCTCAAGACCCAACTTCAACAAGAACAACTCAAGTGGCGTCAAGGGCAAGCAACGAGTTAGAACTTGCTTCAACTGTGGCAATGTGAGCCATTTTGTTGCGGACTGTCCTTACGAGAAGCGGGAAGACAATGGTGGCAAGTTCATTCGAAAAGACAAAGCCAAGTCCTTCCCCAACAAGAACAACTTCGCCAAGAAGACTCCCACTCGTGGGTGGGTGGTTCAAGAAGAATACCAAGAGGATGACGATGATGATGAAAATGAAGAAGCAACGGCCATGGCGTCCATTGCCATTGCTACTCCCCGGGTGTCTCTCTTCGAATCACCCAACGAAAACATCACCGCTAGATGCCTCATGGCTAAAGCTTCAAACAAGGTAACCCCCAACATCACAACCACCATCATTACTAATCCCTCCTTGGAGGATTGCGTTGATGGACATGTTGAGTCTAATGAGGAAGTGAATGAATTTGAGTCTTTTATGAGTAAGCTCAAGGGAAAGTCCAAGAAGCACTTTGTTGCTCTCTTGGAACAATTTGGTGAGGCCAATGACATGATCGAGGCTCACGAAGAAACCATCTCCAAGATGGAAGGTCATAGTCGTGACTATGCCGATGAGATATCGGATCTCTCTAATGCTCTTGAGGAAGAGTGTGTGCATCGTTTGACTCTTGAGGAGTCACACAATGATGACCATGCTAAGTTAAAGAAAGATCTTGATCATGGTCTTGTCATGTCTCGTGTGCTAACCTCCGAGAAGGCTAAACTTGGGATTGATCATGCTAGACTCAAAGAGGAGTTTGAGATACTTGACAAGGCCCACAAGGTCTTGAAGGGTACTCATGCTAGCCTCAAAGAGTCTCATGCTCAACTCCAAGTCAAGCTAATCAAGGAAAAGGCCACCTTTCCTCATATGGTATTAATTGATAATGCATGTGCTACTAACCCATGTTGTGAGCATGTGCATCTTATGGAGGAAAATGCCAAGTTGAAGGATCAACTTGAGAAAGGCCTTGTGTCTTGCATTCAAGGTGAGAAAAACCTCAACGACCTTTTGAGCAATCAAAAGGAAGTTGTGGCCAAAGAAGGAATTGGGTTTGCACCCAAGTCCAAGAGCAAGAAGAAGAAGAACAACAAGGCCAATCGTCCTCCTCCTCTCAAACAAACGTTTGTGAAAGAGGGAGAGGGTGCTTCTAAGAAGAAGAAGGAGAAAGTGAAGGAAGTTGATGTCCAAAAGGGCAAAAGCATTTCCTCAAACAAAGCCGGTGACTTTAACCCTTCATATGTGTTGTGCCGTGCTAGTGATGGACATGTTTATGCTAGATTTGTTGGTTCTTCTTATGAGTACATTGAATGGTCTATTTGGGTTCCCAAGACCCTTGTTACTAACATCAAAGGACCCATTACTAAATGGGTACCTAAAACCAAGCATTGATCTCGTGTAGGTGTTTGCTTCCTGTGGGGGATCATGGTTGCTCGATAGTGGAGCAACAAATCATATGACCGGGAGCAAGGACTTGGTGGTGGACGTGCAAGAGATTCCATCTATGCCCACCAATGTCGAGTGGGGTGATGCATCACATGCTAAGGTATTGGGCCTCGGCAAGGTTGTCATTTCTCATGATCTAACAATCGAGAAAGTCATGCTTGTTGAGTCCCTTGCATTCAATTTACTTTCCGTTCGTCAACTTGCACTCATGGGCTTTGCTACATTCTTTGATATTGATACCGTGGCCCTCTTGTGGAGCAAGACTCTTAAAGTAGCCTTTGTTGGGCATGTCGAGAACGGTCTCTATGTGGTTAACTTTTCGGAGCGACCCACTAAGACCGCGACATGCCTAATGGATAAAGTTGATGTGGGATGGCTTTGGCATCGCCGTTTAGCCCACGTCAATATGAGATCTTTGCAAAGTCTTCTCAAGGGGGACCATGTTCGTGGACTAACAAATGTTAGTTTTGCCAAAGATCGTGCTTGCAGTGCTTGGATCGAAGGAAAGCTTCATGAAAAGGCTCACCCTCCTTCAACCATCATCTACTCGAAGAGACCCTTGGAGCTCCTTCACATGGATCTCTTTGGGCCTCCATCTTTTGATAGTCTTGGAGGAAGAAAGTATTGCTTGGTGATTGTGGATGATTATTCAAGGTACACTTGGGTATACTTCTTCAAGAGGAAGAGTGAGACTCAACAAACCGTCATCGACTTTGCAAATGAAGCTCAACGCCACCATGATATAAAGATCTTGACAATAAGAAGTGACAATGGCACCGAGTTCAAGAACTACACCTTGGATGAGTTTCTCAGTGATGAGGGGATCAAGCATCAATATGCGGCACCTTATACCCCTCAACAAAATGGTGTTGCGGAGAGGAAGAACCGGACGTTGATGGATGCGGCAAGGACCATGATGGCGGAGTTCAAGTCTCCGTACAACTTTTGGGCTGAAGCCATCAACACCGCATGTCATGCATCCAATCGGCTCTATCTTCGCAAAGGCTTGAACAAGACTCCTTATGAGATACTCACCGGCAACAAGCCCAACCTCAAGTACTTCCGGGTGTTCGGTTGTAAGTGTTTCATTCTCAAGAAAGGTGTTCATTTGTCTAAATTTGAGGCTAGAGCTCATGAGGGCATATTTGTTGGTTATGCTACAAACTCTCATGCTTACCGTGTCCTCAACAAGTCCACCGAACTCATTGAGGAGACGTGTAACATGGAGTTTGATGAAAATAACGGCTCCCAAGTGGAGCAAAGTGGTACTTGTGATGTAGGTGATGAAATTCCTCCCCAAGCCATAAGAAGAATGGGTATTGGTCAAATCCTACCCATTGAGGAACCCCTTGTGGCCGAAGGAGAAGGACAATGCTCTACTCAAGTAGAGCCATCACCTCATCAAGACCCACATGCTTCCGAAGAACAAAGTGAAGGCCCTCAACCTTGTGAACAAGACCAAGGGCAAGATCAACCTCAAGATGGTGGAGAACCTCTAAATGATGCCCAAGGTCAAGTTCTCCCCCTCGAGGAAGTTCGAGATCAAGAGCAAACTCAAGATCAAGAACAAGCTCAAGGCGGCGCTCAAGATGATCAAGTCAACCTCCTCCCTCCACATCCGAGGAGGAATTAGAGCGTCGCACCCCAAGATTGCTTCAAGCTCACCACTCAAGGCCATCTCATGGAAAATGTAGTTGGAAGCCTAACTGTAAGGATGCACATCGGTACATGTCTAGCTTTTCTCACTTGAAATACTTCTTCATTGCACATTATGTTCCATTTCTATTCGCTTTCGAACATTCCTTGAGTGAAGCATTTCTTGACTTAGTCTTGTTATACATTGGCAATTACTCGAGCACTTTTATTCTATCTTGATTTCAATCACTTGCAACTTTTAGGCTTGCATTTTTCCATTCTACTGTAGCGATGTCTACTTGCAATTTTCCATCTATGTTAAATTAAGCATATACATTAACGATTTTAGTCATCCTGTCATAAATCTCACTTAGTCTTGAGCTAGTGACCTACTTTGGCATGACTTTCATTAGAGATCCAACAATGCATAGCTGAATCATTTCACCTCTGGACTTACGCTATCATACATTTGTTGATATTCTTCTTTAGCAATGTATTCTGATTTAGCTATAACCATTATATGTTCAATAAGCTCAATTTGCATCATGATTCATCAAGGTCCGTATAGGTGCATGAATAATTTCTATATTCTTCAACTGATAAAGTGAAATGATACTGTCAGAATCGTCGATATATTTTTTGATTCAAATCCTATAGATTCTCAAGCTTCATTACTTGGGCATTAGTACTGATTTTATTTAACATTGTCCTGCCAGTGAGTTATCTTGTGACTGTATCTTGTTTCAACCCATCAGTTGGATCCAAGCTTAAAACTGGCGAATTTTTGATAGAATTATTGATCGATCATGGAGATCAGCCGATGAGTCTGATGGAACCAGTCTACTCAGGAACCACAGTATAGTGACTGGGAATTCCTTGGCAATGTTATGTAAACGCGTTGAGCTTTCGGAATAGCTGGCAATCGGGCTGATGCCAAGTGCGATCATAATCTTAGGTACTAAAGCTGGAACCGGCACAGAGCATTATCAGGGCAATTGATCATATCAATATGTTTCCATCCTATGGAAGTAGTAACACTATCAGGAGCTGATATCAGGAAGCAAATCCTATTCTGTCTCATCTGATTGGTCGACTCTATGACAGGCTATTCTGATCATCAGCCAGGGTTATTTATAGAAACTCAATGTAGCATCGATTCAACACTACATGTGTCAATATCTGCAATCCGTGTTTAACTTAGCATTTTGGTTTATGCTTCGTATGACAGGTCGTGTTCCATAGCCTAGAGGTGCAGCGTTCAACAAGGTCTAGCTTGCAGTTGATGGCTCCTAAGATGCGGTCGTTAGTAGTTAGTTCCTGCCATAATGAACTGATATGCTTATTACTTGTATGTGACCATGTTATCATGGGTACAATAGTTATAGAGTCTCTGCTATGTTATAGTGATTTATGCATACAAATGCATCAAGTGCCAAAATCATTTAGTGCTTAGTAGCTTATGCTAGATTGCTTGAGACTATTGCACTCATTATTCACCATGTCTAGACTCAAGTTGTGAATCTAACAGGCCTACATACTGATTATAGTGCTATCTAAACTATATCAATAAACGACGATTCCTGAAGTTCTACAACTTAATCCGTAGCTTCGACATATAGACTTTGTATGTGCTTAACACTATGTAGTTTTCTCCTAATTACTTACACGCTATCCAATCATACACTCAAGTCTTCATTCCTTGTATCGTCAACTGGTCGTCTGCATCAAGCTTTGGCATGATGATAGAATATTTGTCTAACCTTTCTCATGTTGGTTTTGTATCATATCTGATTATCGAATGAGTAATTATTTGCGCTTATTTACCTTAGTACCTTTGCTACAGATTGGTCAAAGCGTTATCGGGTACGTGTATTAACATGTGCTTATTCTTATCGATCAGTTATTTTGCTACTTTGGATGCTAATGCATCTAGTTGAAACTAGACTATTACCTAACATTAGCAAATATTGTATGTATACATGTCTAACATCCAAATTATCTTCGACTTCTTGATGCTTTATGTCATCTTGAACAATGTGAATGTGAGTCATCTTTGCATGCGTAAGTAGCAAGCTAGTAGAAATTATGTACATAATGCAATGGAGTTTATGCTAAGATCTCTTCATGCAATGATGTTAATTAGAATATGACTTTATTGAGCTTAAGACTAAATGTCTTAGGAAATGAATCTTACAACTACTAAGTGATTTACATCTTAATCCATTGTTATCAATATGATGCTATTATAATTACTATGATTCTTTCAACAATGAAAATTGCTTTATTGAAGTGCTTATATTATCATTTCATACTGAATATATGAGAAAGTGCTTTAACAAAGTTAATTGTTTACCCTTCACATATTGATTATGAGAGATATTATATGACTATTGCTCAATTGATATTGTAGACTCATAGCTGATTCAAACTAGATTGAATATCGATAATACTTGCTACCTTTATGAGTCATGACTGCTAGTCATGGAGAGTAATTGTCAAACTAGAGATGATTGCTGATTAGATCACTCATTAAATGATGTATTTGAATCTCATTACTACTTGCTACCTTATTTCTGCATTGTAGTATGCTTTGGAACTGTATGATCATTATTCGATGATCTTTGTTTATGATATGATTGTAGTGCGATTCTTATAGATTAATGTTTTGCATGTGCTCTAGTTAATGTTAATCTGATTATTTGAAATCAACCACTCTTCCAAAATTTTATTAGTACTTAGTAACGAATTTACTTTCATTAGATAGTTCTGTGTGCATATATACATTTTTGACATCTATAGAGAGATAATATATGTTCTTTTGCACATATGACTATGAGTAATGCAATTATTTAGATTATGGGAATAGCTGTTATTCTCATTAATTGTACGAAAATGACCATTGCTTGGATAAGTATCATGCCTGATTGTTAATGAGATTTGTTCATGTCTATGAAGTCTTGTATGGAAATAATTATGTGAAGGTTGCTTACGATTAAGCTAGCGTAGAGGAAGAACACTTGCTAGTTGTATATTGACTTTGAACTTTATGAAGCTTTTGTATTATGCAATATACATTTACTTCTAGATGTTTCAAATGAGTGCCGTTAGTTGGTCAATCTTGCTGTTAAGTTTTAACTTCTGAGTTGGATTCTTAATACATAGCCTTGCTTTTATACAATTCATTGCCTACTTTAGGCTGATATGTATATAGTAATCTCTGATGTCTATGACTTTTCTTAAGAGTATTGACTTTCTTATATGCGTTATCCTGTATCCAAGTAGAAGTTTCGTTAATATTTGCAATTATGGATACTGATTGAATAAAATACATATTGCAATTGTGAGCAAGTTACTTCCATTGTATATAAGATATCATAGTTGCTTGACTCATAGTGAAGTTTTTACGCATGTTCTAATCATCATCACAGAGTAGATGATTGCAATCGATCTATGAGTGATTAGTTATATTAAAACTTGTAGGTTCTAAGATTGCATTGTGGTTACTGGATGTTGCATTATGATGGATTATTTGATCTCAGTGGCTATGATGCCAATTTTACCCTTACATTTATGGATGCATTTCTATATAGCTTGGATGCTCGATGGCATATATTGTTGAATAGTATTCTTGATTATATTCTTTCTTTCATTATTGATAGTATGTTCACTTATTGCTATTACTTCAATTTTCTTTATATACCATGCGATTGTAGATTCAAGTCACTATCGATTGTTTGATTTCATTAGTGCATAAACTTAGATATCTATTCATATGTAATGATACTTTGAGTATCTCATGGCTACTCCATACTATAATTGCATTGCTAGTCTCCTTCAATCATAGTAATGATTTGAGATATGATTGCATATATGACATATCAAGCGAGCATGGATGATATTTGTAGGCAATGCACTTTCTTGCATTGCTATGTCATCTTGCATATATATACATGTGATCATATTAATGAGTTAGATCTTTGTTCCAAATTCTACGTAAGTGTAATGAATCTTGTACTACTAAAGCATATAACTTGACGGAACCATGACTAGGTACTTTTCCCACAGCAAGCTTGAATAGATGACTGATTATTATGACCTGCAAGACATTAAATCGACACCATCATTATTCAAGATCCTACAATGCATATGAATAGGACGTCAGAACAATGTTGCTCATAGTCGAACTTAGGTCTGTCATATTTGATTCTGTTGCTTATGAGTTCATCGCTTGTCCTACCTAAGCATCTATAGGCATATTATATCAAGGCTTGTATATATTATGAGGATTTAGACTAAAGTGATCATGTATACATAGCTTGATCATGCAAAGTACTTTAGGTACATATTGCTTAGCCATGAGGTCAATGAGTTGTATTTTATGACTAATCTGTAGCAATGATAACAATAAGCCAATACTTCAGATTATAAGATCATATAGGCAATATCAATTTAATCTATTATAATTGCTTATAGACATCCTGTATTTATTTAGGATCATCTTGAGATCGATGTCATACTAGATGTCATTACGTTTAGATGAGAACTTACTATGTGTTTATGTGTCATATTGATTCTTAGACTTGCAATATTTCACATTTCCTATGAATGCATAAGCAAGGGATAACAATTAGTTCAATTAATAAGTGTATATTGAAGGTTGTCAACTATTTCGAGGTGCTAAAGCCCATGATCATACTATAGTTGACATACTACGTTTACGAGATCATTCAGTAGGTATTGTAATTAAAGTGTTGTCATGATATCGGACTACACATGACGATACAGAGGATCTACATAGACACATAAGCTAGAGATGCCAGTTGAGCTTGGTATCACTATTAGGACCCGTAATAAAATACTAATTTAACTCTATTCCCATGTTCAAATGCTTTATCGATAGTGCTAGCATATGTAGACTGTCATTGTTAGCATTGATCCATATACGACTATGGTGATATTTCAATATATGCATTAGTTATCCCGATAATGATGCCAGATTGGTTTCAATGTATAGTAGAGACGTGAATGGCCTATTAGTGAGCCATAGACTTCGTATGGAAGTCAATGCGATTCATGACTGAGAATCCAAAACTTGAGATATGCGCAACTTCTTGATCTGACTAATGTATTTAGATGATAGGCTTCTAGTCCATGTTTTCATGGGAAAATATTGGTTGCATGACAAAATAATAGAACCCGATCTAGGATGCCTATATTTTGCTTCGACATATCATAGCTTAGTGTGATTCCTAAATATGAATCCGATGCTTGACAATATTATTGCAGAGCCATTATTAGAATGATTGACTTAATTGATCTAGTGCTTCGGAGTCTATCAATGCGGTACGACAGTGTGGTTAGACTCACAATTTGAAAGCATCTGGTGCTAGTATAATAAGTCTGAGCCAGATTGGCAGTTTGATAAGATCTCCAGGTTGCAGACATGTGATGGCTATGAGAATATTGTGAAGTTGATAACTTGTACGCTCTAGAATGTATTGCATACATTAGAGATGCAGACATGTACGTAGATGGAAAGTCCTAAGTTAATATGCATTTTGAACTGATGTTATGATTGGAGGTTGGAATCAACATGCGAGGTGACTCTATTCTATTCGATAAAGCAGAGTATGAGTTGACTAAGATTGATTGTGGAGCTCAATAGACTGCAGCGTATAGTGTGAAAACTCTGCTTAGCCATTAGTTCTTCAGAACCATCGACTTGCTCCTCTAACTCATATTTTGGCGGACTAGAGATTTGAATACGCGTATCGAACTCATTTTTCACAGCTCATCATTCTTTCACATACTAATGGATATCTCATACCTATATGCGCTATGCTGTTTCTCTGCTTCACAATCACGTGCAACGGATATCGATGTTGCAATATTTGGATTAGCATCATGTATTGTGGTGAGTGTAGAAGCGCAGCATACTCAAGCTGCGAAGGGTTGTGTCTAAGGGATATGTGAAATGCGTACATAGACCTTTGAGGTAGCTGGAATATACTTGCCAACAATTTGATCAGTATTTGTTATGGTCAACCAATTAAGACATGTTGACATCAATTATATTAGAGAAATGTGAGCCCTAAAAAGAACTACCTAACCTTCCTCCGCAGTCCAGGGATTATACCGTTGATCCAGAATGCTACAACACTAAGTAGTTCCCGAACACCAAATCGCTCTTGACTCTATTTGCTGTGACTATGTGTGATAAGCATCCGTTCTATATGATATTGGAATCTGTTAGTGTATCTGACAGTATTGCTGACATATTAGCTTGAAACAAGACTTTATGCTTGACATGGGTAATAGCCAAATAGCACTGTCTTGGCATCCATACGGTTCTTTGAATATATTATCCAGGGAATTATTTAGGAATTTCGTCATGTCATATAGTCCATCATAATGCTACTCCAAGTCTTGATAGCAGCAAGGATAGACATATTGATCGCTAGTCATTCTCAACTTCTGGTCATATACAACCCAACATAATAACTAACTTTATTCTTTGAGAGTTAAAAGTTATTAGAAATAGAAGATCCTTCGGAAGGCTCATACATTTGTAAAATGACACGCCACTATCGTCAGGTGCTCTGCATACTTGAGACTATATTGATTTAATTATGCTTAATTTACAATGTTTATCTTCAAACTGATGAGATATTGCATGGATTGGTGTCTAATAATGCGATGCTGCCATGAATCTATGACCTGTATCTAGAGTTAGTATAAAGATATTTTCATTTCACCTATGCTAGATTAGGACTTGCCATCATCTACTAACTCTGTTGTTCATACAACTTCTCACTAATATGTTTATAAAGTCATACATTCTGGATCGTAACATGTAGTGTTCCGGATACTTCACGGTCAGTTATCATGTCTATGTTTGGAATCATATCACAATCTACGGTGATAACTACTGTATCCTTTTGCACATCTAGTATGTTCTGCCGAATGTTGATTACGACTATTTGAGCAGCGTAGAAGTTACACCTGGATGAAAAGCGTCTAGTCTTGAGCGTAATATACCAGATGTCAATGTGATTTCACAGTAATATCTATCTTGCATGCAAAACTTCGGATATCTGAAGGCATTTAAGCACAGGTTGCTGTGGATAGTCATAAACACTCCGTTCCAGATATATCCATAGGAATATTGAACCTACATCTAGGTCCGAGATCATACTAAACATTCTTCCTTTTCCATCATAGTATCCTATAGCCATATCGTTGGCAAGTATTACAACACTTAACAATCTTTCAGACTTCCGGAACAGTCCTTATCTTGAGTTATGTGATCCATAGTGTTATTCAAGATTTCTCTAGTTTCGATTTACATGGTCTTCGTAATTTATGACTAAGCTTATATCCTTATTCATCTAGACACCTTTCCCGCTCAGCTGATGTCTCGACTAGGCCATTTGCGATAGCATTGGGACCTAAGCGCAAACTTCCAACATGGAATTGATCTAAGGGAAATTTCACAGATGTCCTGGGCTACTTAAAAGTCAAGTAGTACTTGCTAGAAGCAATAAACGAATTAAGGTCAAGTTCGTTCTTGCACGTGTTGCAGAGGTATGAAATTGAGTAAGACTCAAATCCCGACCACGGCAGAAAATAGAAAGAGAATGAAAGTCATTCCCTATGCTTCATCATAGGTTTTATAAAAGTATGCCATGCTATGGACAGACCTATTGTATACTCTGCCCTGGTTTGGCAAGGAGGTACAATAGTGATCTAGGAGTAGATCACTGGACATTGGTCAAAGTTATCCTTAGTGGAATAAGGATATGTTTCTCAATTATGGAGGTGACAAAAGGTTCGTCGTAAAAGGTTACGTCGATACAAGTTTTTGCACTGATCCAGATGACTCTAAAGTCTTAATCTGGATACATATTGAAAGTGGGAGCAATTGGCTAGAGTAGCTCCGTGCAGAGCATTGTAGGCATAAAATATTTGCAAAATACATACGGCTCTGAATGTGACAGACCCGTTGACTAAGCTTCTCTCACGAGCAAAACATGATCACACCTTAGTACTCTTTGGGTGTTAATCACATAGCGATGTGAACTAGATTATTGACTCTAGTAAACCCTTTGGGTGTTGGTCACATGACGATGTGAACTATGGGTGTTAATCATATACAGATATGAATATTGGTGTTAAATCACATGGCGATGTGAACTAGATTATTGACTCTAGTGCAAGTGGGAAACTGAAGGAAATATGCCCTAGAGGCAATAATAAAGTTATTATTTATTTCCTTATGTCATGATAAATGTTTATTATTCATGCTAGAATTGTATTAACCGGAAACATAATACATGTGTGAATACATAGACAAACATAGTGTCACTAGTATGCCTCTACTTGACTAGCTCGTTTATCAAAGATGGTTATGTTTCCTAGCCATGGACAAAAGAGTTGTCATTTGATTAACGGGATCACATCATTAGGAGAATGATGTGATTGACATGACCCATTCCGTTAGCCTAGCACTTGATCGTTTAGTATGTTGCTATTGCTTTCTTCATGACTTATACATGTTCTGTAACTATGAGATTATGCAACTCCCGTTTACCGGAGGAACACTTTGGGTGCTACCAAACATCACAACGTAACTGGGTGATTATAAAGGAGTACTACAGGTGTCTCCGAAGGTACATGTTGAGTTGGCGTATTTCGAGATTAGGTTTTGTCACTCCGACTGTCGGAGAGGTATCTCTGGGCCCTCTCGGTAATGCACATCACTATAAGCCTTGCAAGCAATGTAACCAATGAGTTGGTTACGGGATGATGCATTACGTAATGAGTAAAGAGACTTGCCGGTAATGAGATTGAACTAGGTATTGGATACCGACGATCGAATCTCGGGCAAGTAACATACCGATGACAAAGGGAACAACGTATGTTGTTATGCGGTTTGACCGATAAAGATCTTCATAGAATATGTATGAACCAATATGGGCATCTAGGTTCCGCTATTGGTTATTGACCGAGAATAGTTCTAGGTCATGTCTACATAGTTCTTGAACCCGTAGGGTCCGCACGCTTAAGGTTTCGATGACAGTTATATTATGAGTTTATGAGTTTTGATGTACCGAAGGAGTTCGGAGTCCCGGATGAGATCGGGGACATGACGAGGAGTCCTGAAATGGTCGAGACGTAAAGATCGATATATTGGATGACTATATTCGGAGTTCGGAAAGGTTCCGAGTGATTCAGGTATTTATCGGAGTACCGGAGAGTTACGGAATTCGCCGGGAGAAGTATTGGGCCTTATTGGGCCATACGGGAAAGAGAGAGGGCTGCCTAGGGCAGGCCGCGCCCCAAGGCCTAGTCCGAATTGGACTAGGGGGAAGGGCCGCACCCCCTCCTTCCTTCCCTCTCTCTTCCCTTTCCTTCTCTCCTACTCCTACTACATGGAAGGTCTCCTAGTTGGACTAGGAAGGAGGAGTCCTACTCCGGTGGGAGTAGGACTCCTCCCGCGCGCGCCTCCCTTGGCCAGCCGCCTCCCCTTGCTCCTTTATATACGGGGGGGGGCACCCCATGACACACAAGTTGATCTACGGATCGTTCCTCGGCCGTGTGCGGTGACCCTTCCACCATATTCCACCTCGGTCATATCGTCGCGGAGTTTAGGCGAAGCCTGTGCGTAGAACATCATCATCGTCCACCACGTCGTCTTGTGGAACTCATCTCCGGAGCCTTTGTTGGATCGGAGGGCGGAGATCGTCATCGGCTGAGCGTGTGCTGAACTCGGAGGCTCCGTGACGTTCGGTGCTTGGATCGGTCGGATCGTGAAGACATCGACTACATCAACGCGTTGTGCTAACGCTTCCGCTTACGGTCTACGAGGGTACATGGACGAACACTCTCCCCTCTCGTTGCTATATCATCACCATGATCTTGCGTGTGCATAGGAAATTTTTTGAAATTACTACGTTCCCCAACATCTCGATGCCAAAGGGGGAGAGAGTTTAGGGATTTCGAGTGTGTCTTTCGTCTCTTATTCGTGTCTTGTTCGTGTTTTCCTCGCATTTGCTTTGGTTGGTTTGTCTGTGAGACCTAAGTTCGAGTGAGACTTAAGTTCGAGTCATATGGTGTAAGACATATGCTACCTTCATTTCCAGTATCACTATCTATGTCTATCTAGCTTATGAGTTGCGTACTTATCTTGTTATATCATCTATGCTACTCTCATACACCATGCTTAGATTATTGGTCTCTAAAATGTAGGGGGAGCTTTGATCCTAGTATGTGTGCTGTGCAGTCCAAAGCACTTATCTAAATAGCACACATCTAGGGGGAGTCCATCTACATGTTAGGACCGTGGGGTTTGTATGCTTACTATATATCGTGTTTATGCAAATCCCGTATTGTCATCAATCCACCAAAAAGGGGGAGATTGTAAGGGCATATTTATTCCCCAGTGGTTTTGGTGATTGATGACAATGCTTTTGCGGACTAATCGTGTGCGCTAAGTTCTTTCAGAGAATCATCCATTGGCACGAGACGATTTCCTCCCCTCGGTGTTTTATTCAAGACGGTGTAACTCCTGCGTTTCGTTGTTGGTGGACTAGTTTCGTAGGAGTCACCATACTATTAAGAGGGGATCCGTTTTCGTAAGACTAGGGTGGAATCAACACGTACACATCCCTATCACACCCGTCGTCTTCCCTTCGCATCATTGGAGCTGCACTTCTCTTCCGTTACCTGCTTCGCCCTGTGCCAGCGGTAGTACCGCGATCTATAGCGGTAGTACCGCCGAAGCCCCCCAACGGTAGTACCGCTCCACCGAGCGGTAGTACCACTCGAGGGTTCGGCCGTAGTACCGCAGTAGTACCGCGCCTACTACCGCCTCGATTCGAGACGGTGTTTTCTTGTGTCGGGTTTTGCGGCACTACAAGCGGTAGTAGAAGCGGTAGTACCGCTCCGAGCGGTGGTACCGCTCCTACTCCCGTGGTAGTACCGCTCTAGGGCCAGTGGCCTGGCTTCCCCTTCCGCGCGGTAGTACCGCTGGGCAGGGAGCGGTAGTACCGCTCTCACCGGTAGTACCGCCCTGCCCCAGCGGTAGTACCGCTCTCTGCGGGGCTGCTTAGTGGGGTAACGGTTGGATGTGTTCCCCCACTATATAAAGGGGTCTTCTTCCTCCTAGTTGATCTACCTCTTTCCCCCAAAGCTCCATTGTTGCTCAAAGCTCCATTTTCACCCGATCTCTCTCCCTAGCCAATCAAACTTGTTGATTTGCTCGGGATTGGTTGAGAAGGCCCAGATCTACACTTCCACCAAGAGAAATTTGATTCCCCCCACTTATCCCTTGCGGATCTTGTTACTCTTGGGTGTTGAGCACCCTAGATGGTTGAGGTCACCTTGAAGCCATACTCCATTGTGGTGAAGTTTCGTGGTGTTGTTGTTGTTGTTGGGAGCCTCCGATTGTTGTGGAGATAGCCCCAACCTTGCTTGTAAAGGTTCGGTCGCCGCCTTCAAGGGCACCAATAGTGGAATCATGGCATCTCGCATTGTGTGAGGCGTGAGGAGAATCTGGTGGCCCTAGTGGCTTCTTGGGGAGCATTGTGCCTCCACACCGCTCTAACGGAGACGTACTTCCCTTTAAAAGGAAGGAACTCCGGTAACACATCCTCGTCTCCACCGGCTCCACTCTTGGTTATTTCGTGCCTTTACTCTTGCAAGCTTACTTGTTGTTACATCCCTTGCTTGCTTGTGTACTAGTTGTTATTGCATCATATAGGTTGTTCACCTAGTTGCACATCTAGACAACCTATTTGTTGCAAAGTTTAATTTGGTAAAGAAAAGGTTAAAAATTGTTAGTTGCCTATTCACCCCCCTCTAGTCAACCATATCGATCCTTTCAACATGTCTATGGTTAGGAAACCTTAACCATCTTTGATCAAGGATCTAGTCCAGTAGAGGCTTACTAGGGACACGATATTTGTTTATGTATTCACACATGTATTTAAGTTTCCCGTCAATACAATATTAGCATGAATAATAAACCTTTATCATGATTTAGGAAATATAATCATAACCATTTTATTATTGCCTCTAGGGCATATTCCCATCACAAACCCCGCCTAGTGTCCAAAGACACGGTCATATGTCGTCACCCTTGGTTCTATGGACATCCGCTCAGAGCCACTGCATTGTCAAGGTTAGCACCCTCTAATCCAGGACACTGTCATGGGGCGTTCAAGAAACGGAACCTTTAAGTACCTAAGAGATAGAGTATGGGAGAAAGTGAACGGTTGGATGGAAAAGGTATTATCATATGTGTGGGAGATAGTTGTCATCAAGGCAGTTGCACAGGCAACCCCGGTCTATCCAATGGCTTGCTTCAGGTTTCGAGAGGAGTTTGTGAAAATATAACTGCTATCATTTGGCAATTTTGGTGGGGTGGTAAGAGAGGGAAGAAAAAATCGTGTTGGTTTTCTTGGGATCTTTTCACAAAACCAAAGTTTTTGGGAGGTTTAGGCTTCCGCGACAATGAACGCCATCCTTGTCATAGTGTCGCATCCCTTGTGAAGGGGTTTCACCGCTTCTTCGTTGAGCTTTTTAAAAATGTCCAACCTAGCAGATGCAGCTTATTTATTTCCATTTGTCCTGCACATGTCATCCACTAGAGCTCCCAGCATATGAAACACAGATTGTTGGTACAATACAACTCAAAAACACCAGAGTCATCGGATTCATAACCATCATCATTGGCACTACAACTGCTTCCACCGATCTCCCCTGATTCCCCATGATAGATCCACCTCGTATAGGTCCTGAGCATACCAGTGACATTTACCTGACATCTGACAACATCAATAGTTTCATGGATCCCGTTATGGCAGTTTTTGCATGGGCTCAACATATCTTCGGCCCCCTTGTTGTGAGCAAGCGCAAATTTCATAAACTTATTCACGCCAGCCATGTATGGTGGCGTCAACACCGTTACAGTAATCCAACTACGATACATTACGTGTACAACATGAGAGGTAAACAGAACACACTTGATATTTGCTATGATGTTTGTCAGTAAACGGATCTCACCTAAAATCGCCCCTGTTTCACGGTGCCGCAGTCGCGTGTGACTTCGCCCTTCAATCGTGACGCATGGCCTCATCATACCCTTGCAATCGCATTCACCTCGTTGTAGCGTCGTAGTCGTGTTCACCTCGCCATGTCGGGCTCTCGACTCGCCGAGGGCGTGGTATGAATGGAGGGCCCTAAGCCGACGATCCCAATTCCAAGTTCCCGCTATTATGTGATGTGTTCCCACTAAATGAGTCGGCTGAAAAAAATTACTTATTATTTTTCTATTTACATTTACAAAAAATTGACCCACCAACGTTAACTGTGACACCGAGACTCGTCGCACAAAATAGACATGCCTAATGAGGGCCCAATACACCGCAAAAAACAGCCCGGAACGTCACCAAAGTTGCCGAGGGAGCTGCCCCCGGGGAGGGGGGAGGGGGACACCTCGTGACGGTGGACCGTCATGAAAAATGATTTTTGCGACATTTTCATGTTTCGTCACCAGGATTTTTGTCACTGAATAGAGCAAATTTTGTAGTGGTCTCTTGCTAGCAAGTATTTATTCAGAACACAAAGAGATTTCTCTCATCTCACATAGGATTTGGGTCTAGCATCATGGAACCGTAAGCTTTGAACACTATACCCTCTTAATAGTACTATGACTCAAGAAAGAGAAAGATGAACTACAAAACAAATGCTTCATCTTCACTCCGTCTTCAAGTTTCTCGGTTGCGGTCAATTTCTTTAGACAAGCACTGAACCAATTGCTTCACGCCAACAATTTTGGGGGTCACTTTCGACAAGCATAATCTTCGGTGATAATCTCCGCTGCCTCACGGGATATTATCTTTAGAGTTAATATCAAACTCCATATGACTTCAGGGACTTGTCACTCCGTGTGCACTAGCAAACACATTAGTCTCTCATTGTTTCTGACAACAATCTCCAAAACACAAGAAGGAAAATTATTGCACCAACAGACCCCATGACCAAACACACCGCTATCCTTATCTCTTCATGTTGTTGCTTTTTTCCCTTCTTCTCCATGGGGACGACAGCCTAGGGAGTCGGTCGGCGACGACAGGTACGCCGCATGATGTATGTATGATTCCCCCATCTCTTTCCTTATTCCTCTCTTCCCTCTCCCGCCTCTCATCCCCTCTCCACCTCTGTCCCTCCTCCTGCGGCTGGTGAATGCATTGACAAACTGCGCGAGTTGAGGCTGTAACCCCAACGAAGACGTGCTTGCTGGAACTAGCAACATTTTTTGCTGCGACCATGGTGACCACAGGCTGGAACCAGCAATGTTTTTTGCTGCGATCGTGATGATCACAATCTAGAAGCCAGGGTGGCATGATGTTGCAAATACGGTGACCACGAGCTGGAACCGGCTGACTAGAATGCAAGGAATCATGGCAGGAAAATGCTGGAACCAACATCCGCTAACTCCAAAAACCTTTTTTTTGCTGGAACCAGCAAGCATTTTGCTGGAAGCACCGATATTTGAGAGGTGTGGTATGGAAGCGTTTTCTTTTGATGTGACCGACGAGAAATTTTACTTTAACCAGCCATCATTTTTGCCGGAACTAGCAAGCATTTTTGCTGGAAGCACCGATTTTTGAGAGGTGTGGTATGGAAGCGTTTTCTTTTGATGTGACCGACAAGAAATTTTACTTCAACCAGCCATCATTTTTGCCGAAACCAGCAAGCATTTTTGCTGGAAGCACCGATTTTTGAGAGGTGTGGTATGGAAGTGTTTTCTTTTGATGTGACCGACGAGAAATTTTACTTTAACCAGCCACCATTTTTGCCGGAACCAGGAAGCATTTTTGCTGGAAGCACCGATTTTTGAGAGGTGTGGTATGGAAGCGTTTTCTTTTGATGTGACCGACAAGAAATTTTACTTCAACCAGCCATCATTTTTGCCGAAACCAGCAAACATTTTTGCTGGAAGCACCGATTTTTGAGAGGTGTGGTATGGAAGCGTTTTCTTTTGATGTGACCGACGAGAAATTTTACTTTAACCAGCCACCATTTTTGCCGGAACCAGCAAGCATTTTTGCTGGAAGCACCGATTTTTGAGAGGTGTGGTGAGGGAGTCCTGGACTAGGGGGTGTCCGGACAGCCGGACTATCATTATCCGCCGGACTCCAAGACTACGAAGATACAAGATTGAAGACTCCGTCCCGTGTCCGGATGGGACTTTCCTTGGCGTGGAAGGCAAGCTTGGCAATACGGATATGTAGATCTCCTACCATTGTAACCGACTCTGTGTAACCCTAGCCTCCTCCGGTGTCTATATAAACCGGAGGGCTTTAGTCCGTAGGACAACATACATCACAACAATCATACCATAGGCTAGCTTCTAGGGTTTAGCCTCCTTGATCTCATGGTAGATCTACTCTTGTACTACCCATATCATCAATATTAATCAAGCGGGGACGTAGGGTTTTACCTCCATCGAGAGGGCCCGAACACAGGTAAAACATTGTGTCCCTTGTCTCCTGTTACCATCCGCCTAGACGCACGATTCGGGACCCCCTACCGAGATCCGCGGTTTTGACACCGACATTGGTGCTTTCATTGAGAGTTCCTCGTGTCGCCACCGATAGGTTTGATGGCATCTTCAACCAACAACGCTGTCGGTGAGACTTTTCTCCCGGACAGATCTTCATATTCGGCGGCCGCTGCGGGCAATTCACTTGGCCATCCGAGCAGATCGAAGCTACGCCCTGGCCGTCATGTCGATTCGAAGCTTAAACTTCACGGCCGATGTCGCGGAGACTTGATCTTGACGGACTCGAGCCCACGCCAAGCGCCGCCAGACCGGACGACGGGCATGATCTAGCTCGCCGCGAGCGGTGCCACGGTGGCGCACCGGATCCGCTTCGCCATTAGCCCGAGCCGATCGCCAGATCGAGGCGGTGGATAGAGCGCCGCCTGGGGCTTCAACATCCACGGCGATGGAGCCGAGCGCGATCTTGTCCCTCGCGAAACTCGTGATTCCGAGGCGCGGACTCTCGCCGGACTCCGAACCTCCCGCGCCCTACCAAATCCGGATTGGGCGCGGTTATGGAATTCACCGCCGCGGACATCTTTCAATACTCGCCTTTTGGCGATATCCTGAATTCACTAAAGCATTTTCGTTATCGGAGAGTCTGGCGGACTATGGCGAGGATGGTTGAAATACAGACGACGGAGAAATTGAGCCCACCCACCACCCACTTTGTAGCCACCGCCGATGATCTAACCGACATGCTAGACTACGACTCCGGCGACATCGACGCTATGGACGGCGATGCCGGAGATTTAACAGAACCAGCGCCTACGAGGCGCTCGAAGACCACCTCGTCATCGACATATATATGGTGGACACCCCAAAAGACGGGATGGCGAAGAAGCAGCGGAGGCGAGACTCTCTAAAGAAACAGCCCAAACGCCGACGGCGTCGTGGCGCCGCTCTAAATCCCGCCCAAAGCAAGAATGGAGATTCCGCACGAGGAGATAATAATACTCCGGAGAGTGCGAAGACAATCCCCTCCGGCAAGACTCGGCGCGGGAGGATCTTTGAAGCAAGCCCTCATGAGAGGCGGCATTTAAGAGGTTGAGGATCATAACTATATGCCTCCCTCCGAAGACGAAGCAAGCCTCAACGATGATGAATTCGCTGCACACGAGGATCGGTCGAACAAGAGCGCTTCAAGCGCGGCTTATCGCCACAACAAACAGCCTAAAGAAAAAGCAGCAACAGCTCCAAGTCGACCAAGACCTGCTAGCCGATCGATGGACCGAGGTCCTCGCGGCCGAAGAGTATAAACTCGAACGCCCCTTCAAAAGTTACCCAAGACGCAAGCTGCTCCCCCGATTAGAGGAGGAAGCATACATACCTCCATCACCGGCAAGACGATATGGTGACCGACCACCCGTGGTCGCGTGATGAGAGGCATCCAGCCCCCACCAAGACAGAACCCGGCATCGCTCCAAAAGTACGAAGCCAAGAGGGAACGCGCCGGACTTGCGAGACATATTGGAGGACAAGGCAAGGCAATCCAGATCCATCTACGGATCACGTGGGCGCCCTACGACCCACGACGAATACCGTCGCGCGGATACAATAACCCGGCCGGGCGAACACAGCAGATAACGCTCTCTCGAGCTGCGTCGCGATATCGCCTAATACTGAGGCGCCAGACACCCCTATGCTTCATCGACGAAGTAATGGATCATCGGATCCCGAGGGTTTAAACTCAGTAAACATCGAATCTTACGATGGCACAACAGACCAGCGGTTTGGATCAAGACTATCTTCTCCACATCCATATGGCCCATGGCGATGATCTCCATGCCATCAAGTATCTCCCACTCAAGCTTAAAGGACCAGCTCGGCATTGGCTAAACAGCTTGCCCGCAGAGTCAATTGGGTGTGGGAAGACACGAAGCCGCATTCCTCGACAACTTCTGTGGCACGATATGCGACCACCGACGCCGATGACCTAAGCCACATCATTCAGCGCCCGACGAATCGGCCGACAATTTCGACACGGTTCTTGACAAAGAAAACCAAATCGTCGATCGTCCGGATGCGAGGCCCTTGCAGCCTTCAAACATAACATCCGGGACGAATGGCTAGCCCGGCACTGGGACAGAAAAGCGAAATCCATGGCAGCCCTCACATCGTTAATGACCCACTTTTGCGCGGAGAGGACAGCTGGCTAGCCCGTAGCAACAACCTCCGTAAAAATTCGGCAGTCCGGATACCAAGGACAACAACGGCGAGTCACGTCAAAACAAAACAAGCGCCGCGATTAACGGTGGCGATAAGGAGGATACGGCGGTCAATGCCGGATTTCGAGGCTCTAAACCCGCCAGCGGAAGAAGCCATTCAAAAGAACCACTGGGTCCGTCCAAACTGGACCGAATACTCGCCGCTTATGCGGATACATGGCACCTCCGAAAAGCCAGCTAACCACACTAATAGAGATTGCTGGGTGTTCAAGCAGCCGGCAAGTTAATTGCCAAAAACAATGACAAGGGCTAAACAATGACGACGAGGAAGAGACCCGACCGCCCGAACAACAGAGGATGTAAGGGTTTTCCCCACAAGTACGGACGGTGAATATGATATACGCGACCCACATACCCAAGAGGGAGAGGAAACGCGCACTAAGGGACGTCTATGCGATGGAGCCAGTCGCCCCAAAGTTCAATCCATGGTCCTCTTGTCCGATCACTTTCAATCGAAGAGACCATCCGACCAGCATACACCATGGCGGATTCGCCGCATTGGTTTTAGACCCAATCGTCGATGGATTTCACCTTACGAGAGTCCTGATGGACGGCGGCAGTAGCCTGAACTTGCTTTATCAGGATACAGTGCGTAAAATGGGCATAGACCCATCAAGGATTAAGCCTACAAAGACAACCTTTAAAGGTGTCATACCAGGAGTGGAGGCCAACTGTACAGGCTCAGTCACACTGGAAGTGGTCTTCGGATCCCCGGATAATTTCCGGAGCGAAGAGCTAATCTTCGACATAGTCCCGTTTCGCAGCGGCTATCACGCTCTGCTCGGACGAACCACGTTTGCAAAATTCAACGCGGTGCCGCATTATGCATACCTAAAGCTCAAGATGCCAGGCCCTCGTGGAGTCATCACGGTCAATGGGAATACGGGCGCTCCTCCGAGCGGAGGAACATCATGCGGCTCTCGCGGCGAAATCTGAGCAGCCTCTTAAGGCAATTCTCGAGCTCGGCCGTTAAAAGGCCGGATACAGTGAAACGCGCCCGGAGCAATGCCAACCAAGACCACCTGGCGCGATAGCACGCGTAGCAATGCGGCCCCAACCCTCGCCCGCGCATGATCGCAAGAATAACACTCCGCGTACATCATTACGCTTTGGAGATACCATGGGCGCAGGAAAGGGCACGATCACAATGGACCCAGTGCGGCTCGACCACACCAGGGGCTCGCAAGTGTGCCCCCTTATTTTTTTTTTCACTTTACTACTTTGTGTACAGGACTCCGTTAAGCGAAGCCTGTCCGGTGGCGAACTGCGAACTCATGATGCAACGATCGGGGACTAAAGAAGGCCGCGACGAACATTGTGTGGTCTCAATTACGAGCATTAAATTCGATTATATACACCAAGTCTGCAGCTCATCCACGAGAGGGACATGTTTATTTAGTCCAAATCCCTTGCTTATCAAGACTATTTGTATCAGTCCGCTCTACTAGCAGACTTTCTTTCATAAATAATGCAGCACCTCTTTATTGCAATTGCATTATCTTTTATATATATGTTCATTACATGACATCTTGCACCCGTATATTTTGGTACGGCCGAATACGCCAGGGGCTTCTATTCCCCAAATTATGGTGTGATAAAGTCCGAACACTTTCACAAGTGCGGCACCCCGAACTTATAGCATTATATGAATCGGCTCCGAATCATGTCTTGGGTCAATAGTTGGGTTTGCCCGGCTCCCACGTTTTGGTGCCTTACGTTCCGTTCTGTCGGCTAAGGTGGCACTGGAGAACCACTGCGATTGCGCCCAGCTTGAGCAGGCGGCGCCTCATGGAGAAAGCTAAAACCGGCGGCATGATAAGGGAGAGACCGTCGCTGTTCGAGAGGTTTTTTCGGTCCATAAAGACTCCGCCGCTTCGAGCGAAGTTCCGGATAATGTCCGACGAAGGCGTGGATAGCGCCCCGGATTCGGTCTTCCGAATACCAGGGGCTTCGCTGAAATTTAAAATTATAGAATTCTATGGCTAAGTGAGAGTGTTCAAGCATTATAAGTCCGGTTGCCTTGTTCGTCGTGTTGAGCGCCTCCCTAGATGGACCCAAAAATGGGAACAAGAGTGCTCAAGTTTATCCCGAACACCCCAGCACTTGTGGCTTGGGGGCTGAAGCCAACGACTTGCCATCTCTCAGATTTAATTAAACAAGCGTTGCTCATGGCGCATATGAATGAAGTTTTCAGCGCACAGGATAAATACATAGGGAGTTCACTCAAAGATTACATCTCTGGAGCACTCATCTGCAATATCGCAGGCTCCCTTCAGGACAATTTTATAATACTTCTGCGGCGTGCGATACTCCCTGCCCGGTGGCGGTGGGTCCGTGAGAAGCTTCTCCGCATCCAACTTGCGCCAGTGCACCTTTGTGCGGGCAAGGGCCCGACGAGCGCCTTCAATACAAAGGAGCGCTTGATGACCTCCACCCGTGGGCATGCATCCACCAGCCGCCGACGAGGCCAAAGTAGCTCCAGTGCATGGCCTGTCGAGCCACAACCGGACTATGAGGCCCTTCATGGCCTCCTCGGCTACCTTGTGGAGTTCGACCACCGCTTCATTTGGTCGCTTGGGGCACGGATGGCCGGCCTCAACGTCTCGAGACCGAAGACCTTCTCCGTCGAGCTCCCTCCTCGCCACAATAGCATGCGGCGGCATCGACGACTACGCGCAGATCCGCAAGCGCCTCGAGAGCTCGAATGCGGGTAAGTGTCGGGTAGTTCACATTAACATGCCCGCTTTGCATGAAAAATGCCTTACCCGCCGCTATCTTCTTTATGTCCTCAACCTCCTGAAGGGCCTTATGGGCCTCGGCCTTGGCGGACTTGGCACTTTCGAGAGCCGAGGCAAGCTCGGACTCTCGAGTCTTTGAGTCACGCTCCAAACTCTCATGCTTCTCCATGAGAGCCTGGAGCTCTTGCCGTACTTCCACCACCCGTGCCTCCTGCTTTTCTCGCTCGGCCCGTTCCGCGGCCGCACTGCATTCGGCCACGGACACAGCCTCCTTCAGGGCTGCCACCTCGTTAGTGGCCCCTGCAATACCCGCATTATCCTTGTTAATTTTATTGCAACCAAATCCTTTTACAGAAGGTATTAATTCAAAGTGGTGTTACTCACCTTCTTTTTCCTCGAGCTGCCTCTTGGCATGGCGAGCTCTTGCTCGCACCGCTCGAGATCCTTCTTCAACACATCGACCTCCGCCGTTAGTGCGGCAGAGGTCGGCAGCAAGCAGCACTGCAAACCCATATTGACATATTTTAGGCAACCTGCGTATATCTTGTTAGATCCTCGGTCCGGCTTTTCTTTCCGAACACCGAACCGAGCATCGAAACTCTTGTCTATGCGGTATTACATTACATAATTTTAACTTCTTACCTCAAAGCTTGTTAGAAGGCTGCTGCGAGCTTCGGTCGGCCCGCTCTTAGCAAGCTGGACCTTGTCAACCACCGCACTCATGATAGTGCGGTGTTCTTCCTCGATGGAAGCGCCTTTAAGCGCCTCAACAGTTATCCGGCGCCTCGGTTGGGCCGGAGGCCGCCGGCGTCACGATCCTACCCTTCTTTGAAGGGCGCTTGCGGACTCTGGAACCACTGCGGGTTCGATGTAGAGTCCGGCACAAAGTCCGAGGCTGCTGCGGCGGCGCCCGGAGCCTCCTCCGATGGGTCCTCTCTGGGATCCCACCTCGGCGTCTTCGCCACGGGGGTAGTGGCGGTCGGAAGTGAGTCCACATCCGGCGGGGCCAATGACTCGCTTGATGAAGCGGGAAGATCATCATCGGCGGACTACGGACGAACGCGGCATTAGAAGGACACTACGCGACATAAAAGAAATTACACATCAAGGATCCGGATACTTATGATCTTGCGGACGCTTTGGCCCTTGAGGCCACTCATCCTCGCCAACGCTGGTGTTGGCGAACCGTCCGGGGATAGTTCTCCCCTCTTGGACCCTTGGCCTCCCGATTGGGGAAGCCTTCCTCTTCTTCTCTCCTCCTCCGGAGAGAATACTCCTCCTCCTCGTCTTGGGGAGGAGTCGCGTCGTCATCGGGCGCTGATTGCGGAACTCTTTCGAGTCCCCGCGGTCACCTTCTTGGCCTTCTTCTCCGGCACCACGTGCGGTGCGGAACCAGCAGCCTGATGGCGGGCGCCCACTGGTCTTCGGCATGGGAGCCGGGCTGATAAGCAGCTTGGCCTTCTCCATCCATTCTGTCAAAGGAAGAGGCGAATGAAACCCCACTAAAAGTTAATTATCACAAGTGTCCCGTGATGGGGTTGAATCACTTACCTCGTCGTTGATATCTGCGAGCTGAATCCGCGATCTTCCGTCGCGGATGCGGGGCTTCGGCGCCCTTGAACAGCACCCTCCAGCGCCGTATGTTGTATCGAAAAGCCCGCTTAGCGCTGGTGCTGTTCGGATTGAACTCCACAAATTGAATGCTCGTTCTTGGCATGGGAGAATCCGCGGATGAGCATGACTTGGACGCGTCGACAAGCTGAGCTTATTGCTCACCATCTTCTTGATAAAGGCTCGAGTCCGTCACCTCCACGGATTGCCCCACCGCAAGCCCTTCTCTTTCGTGAGGTGAGCTGCGTGGGGATGCCAGATCTAAACTCGGGGCCACCGCCCATGTGGGCTTGCGCGGCTCGGTGATGTAGAACCACCCGATTGCCACCCCTTGGCGGAGTCCACAAAGGCCCCTTCGAGCCAAGGGCGTTGGGCGATTTGCCCAACATGGCGCCTCCGCATTCCACTTGCGTGCCCTTCACAACCTTCGTCTTGGCGTTGAAGGTCTTGAGCCACAGTGAAGTGGGGCGGATGCAGAGGAAGGCCTCGCACCACGATAAACGCCGAGATGTTGAGGATGAAGTTGGCGCAAGATCGTGGAAATCAGGCCGTAGTAAAACATGAGCCCCGGACAAATGGATGGGCGGAAAGCCCGATCCGCGGAGGAAGTGGGGAGGAAGGCGACCCTCTCATGAGGCCGGGGGTAGGGATGAGCTGCCCCTCGTCGGGCGGCCTACACCAGCGGTTTATATGCCGATGGCGCGATATCGCTGGAAAGATATCCGGTGCGTTTAGGGTCATTTATACTACTGGTGATGTCCTCCTCCTTAGCGGTGGAGGCTAGCCATTGCCTCCCGCTCCGGACATATTCGGAGAAGGTCGTTAACATAAACCTTAATAAGAACATACTAGGTAATAAAAAAGGTACCTCTCTTGAATAAAATTGTGTTCTAACATACCACACATCCTTCGTTTGTTAAGAAAGACCTGCAGTTCTATGCAAAATACAAACAGATGCAAGCGTTCAACAATTCAAAAATACTTCCATGTCCAGAGAAAATAATGAACACCCGGATAAATTCGGACGTACTTAAATTTGGTACAGTGATACATGCCAACAAATGTTATTTACCTTAATTTATATAGAAATGACGTCCTAATTAATAATCTGAATACACAAACCTTTTCCACATGAGTATATTAAATAACATTGCAGATTATGCAACCTATATCTGTGTAATACATTTATTTTGCATCTTGCATCAGCTCAAAACTACATAAACTATCATAATATATTTTTAGTGTTCCACACTAATTTTCTATTAAAAAGACCAAAACATAGAAGTGGGAAGTGCATATACTTGCAACATCAGTATCGGCACTGTGTACAAGAATAAAAATAATATACACTAGCGAAAGGGTCATTACCCTGCTATGAAGTGGAAAGACAGAGACTTCGAGACTTGACATTATCTTGGTAAACTGATGGCATTCTATTTCTCTTAAACTCCTCGCATCTTCAGTTCTGAATTTACACCACTTAACATAAGAAACCTCATAAACCACACATGCTCATTTATTAAATTAACAAAGTTCTGTAATTAGGCTAAATCGAGCAACTCAAATCTTTGCTCTGTAGAGGATATAACAAAGAAGCGTGGAGGAATCATGCAGTGATCTCCTCTTTCTGCAGAATCTTCCCCTGCTATATATGTCATGATCGTTCCCTAAAGATAAATACGCTTGTCACTATAAAAAGTTATAGTGTAATACAATCAGCCAGGGGGAAAGAAAATAAGATGGGTTGTCAATATCACAACACAAATACATACATGTTGAAAATTACAAACCTGTGAGTGCCGCTGAAATTAAGAAGTACTGAAATAACAATGGAGTGATGCTTGTGGGGCTTATTCCTTTGGTACGAAGTGTGACAATGAAATAAATAAGGATTCATATAAGACTAGGAAGGGGATTTTTTTTATTCTTGAAGTAATCATGATGCCATAGATCGATACTAGTGCTTATCTGTTCCTCTAAGTACGAACTTCATCGAGTGTATCTTCAAGGATCTTGTAAGGAATGCTCTTTGATGACATGGTCAGAGCTAAGATATATCTGAGATAATATGGCAACTGATTGAAAAAGTGTGTGATGACCAATTTCACTTTCTAATCATTATAAGTACGTAAATGCTAGCAGCAAGAATATCAAAAACATAATGCATCACAACAGACAATGTTTTTAGAAAAAGAGGATGCAAATATTTTCTCGAATTAACACACACAGACATTGCATATATCTAAATCAACAAAGCTGACTAGCAACAACTTGCACATTTTTCGCACACAAAAAAAACAACTTGCACATGGTGAACTAGAATACGGAATAGGAAATTTATAGAGGCAAGCCTAAAATTAAATAACATGCCTAGAAAGGAGTAGCGGCTGGTTGGTCTCCCGTGATCTACAACGCCATGGAACCTAGTGGAGATGTTGTACTACTGATAGGACAGATGGCCTAGAACCAGAGGATCCAACAAAGAAAATGGATGTGTCACTACTCCAGTGCCTACGGTGGTGGATCAGGTGAGATTGATGGAGGGGATGAGGTGGTGGCAGAGGAAGGAAAACAGAGGATTCTAGCACGTACGAAGATGTGGTGGCGGAGGCGGCGGGCGACCTCCTAGGTGAACTGGTGCTCCAGCTGGGCGGCATCCTACTCGAGAAGGCTAGGCATATCTATGGCGATGTCGCAACCGGCGTATCGGCCGGAGAAGAAGCGGCTGTGCCGCTCCGACGCGAACCTGCCCAGATCTGCAACTTTGACCTTTTGGCTCTACAGAACTCCTTGCCGCCGAGAAGACATCTGCCCGTGGTTGGAGATGTGGAAGAAAAACAAGTTGCGAATAATTGTGAAGATAGATAGGGAGACGAGGAGGAGGTGGGTACGGGGAGGAGGTTAGCTTTTTTTTTTCTTTTGATTGGGAAGGGTGGGGAGGAGGTTAGCTATTTCGTGGGGAGGTGCGAGAGGTTGAACCCGCAGCCCAACACATGTTGTCTCATCGTTGCTAGATATGCGTTGTTATACGTATGTTTTTGTTGTAGTGCCCTCGTCGGGCAGCCGATGCGCGATATCGCTGGAAAGATATCCGGTGTTGCGCAGCTTGGTGATGTCCTCCTCCTTAGCGGTGGAGGCTAGCCATTTGCCTCCCGCTCCGGACATATTCGGAGAAGGTCGGCGAGAATCTTGTGACTTAGGCGTTGGAGCTTGAGTCTTGTGAGATGGATAAGCAAAGGAGGAAGAAGGCGTGGGTGAGAAGGTGAATCCTTATCCCTTATATATAGCGGACGAAAATTATCGTCCCCAGCTGGCAGTAAAACTCGCTTATCTCCCAAGCGCCACCATCAATGGCGCGGTTGGGTTACTACGTCCGTATTGATGAGGATCCGGAATAAAGGAACGATCTCTGCTTCGACAAGGCGTGCCAAAAAACCGCCGCTAAACATCTTTGAGGTGGTATGGTAAAAATGATTCAAACAAAGGCTTGGTGGCGGTGTGATGTCACACCGCATAATCGTCGGCAGATTGAGCTAAGTGTACATTTTATTCTCTCTACGGTGGAATGTGGAAATTATTTTTGCGAGCGGACACTATCTGGTGTTCATGATCTTCTCTGGATTATTCAAGGGAGGAACCCGCCTTGCAATGCCGAACATTATCTTGCGTCGGACTAATCGTCATTGAAGAGCGGTTGAGAGACTCTTGAGGAGTCTGGACTAAGGGTGTCCGGACGGTAGGACTATCATTATCCGCCGGACTCCAAGACTACGAAGATACAAGATTGAAGACTCGTCCGTGTCAGGATGGGACTTTCCTTGGCGTGGAAGGCAAGCTTGGCAATCTGGATATGTAGATCTCCTACCATTGTAACCGACTCATGTAACCCTAGCCTCCTCCACTCCTTGATCTCGTGGTAGATCTACTCTTGTACTACCAATATCATCAATATTAATCAAGCGGGGCGAGGGTTTTACCTCCATCGAGAGGGCCGAACACAGGTAAAACATTGTGTCCCTTGTCTCCTGTTACCATCCGCCTAGACGCCTGATTCGGGACCCTAACAAGAGATCCATGGTTTGACACCGACATGTGGTATGGAAGCGTTTTCTTTTGATGTGACCAACAAGAAATTTTACTTCAACCAGCAAGCATTTTTGCTGGAAGCACCGATTTTTGAGAGGTGTGGTATGGAAGCGTTTTCTTTTGATGTGACCGATGAGAAATTTTACTTTAACCAGCCACCATTTTTGCCGGAACCAGCAAGCATTTTTGCTGGAAGCACCGATTTTTGAGAGGTGTGGTATGGAAGCGTTTTCTTTTTATGTGACCGACAAGAAATTTTACTTCAACCAGCCATCATTTTTGCCGAAACCAGCAAGCATTTTTGCTGGAAGCACCGATTTTTGAGAGGTGTGGTATGGAAGCGTTTTCTTTTTATGTGACCGATGAGAAATTTTACTTTAACCAGCTACCATTTTTGCCGGAACCAACAAGCATTTTTGCTGGAAGCACCGATTTTTGAGAGGTGTGGTATGGAAGCGTTTTCTTTTGATGTGACCGACAAGAATTTTACTTCAACCAGCCATCATTTTTGCTGAAACCAGCAAGCATTTTTGCTGGAAGCACCGATTTTTGAGAGGTGTGGTATGGAAGCTTTTTTTTTTATGTGACCGACGAGAAATTTTACTTCAACCAGCCACCATTTTTGCTGGAACCAGGGCTGTGACAACCAAAGCTATTTTTACCAGCGTGCTACAACCGTGATTTGTCGATTTTTGAGAGGTGTGGTATGGAAGCGTTTTCTTTTGATGTGACCGACGAAATTTTTTACTTCAATCAGCCACCATTTTTGCTGGAACCAGAAGCATTTTGCCGAAGCACCGATTTTGAGAGGTGTGGTATGGAAGCCGTTTGAAAATTTTACAAGAATTTTACTATCAACCAAGCCATCATTTTTGGTTAAACCAGCAAGCATTTTTGGCAGGAAGCACCATTTTTGAGAGGTGTGGTATGCTTTTTTTATGTGACCGACGAGAAATTTTACTTCAACCAACCACCATTTTTGTCGAACCATACTGTGACAACCAAAGCTATTTTTACCAAATAAGTATACAACCGTGATTTGTCGATTTTTGAGAGGTGTGGTATGGAAGTTTTTGATGTGACCGATTTAAATTTTTACTTCAATCAGCCACC
>JAHHZJ010001639.1:0-38980 GCA_021437245.1 Aegilops speltoides
GCAGACCAAAATCCTTTTCAGAAGGTACTTATTTTAAGTGGTGTTACTCACCTTGTTTTTCCTCGAGCTGCCTCTTGGCAAGGCCGAGCTCTGTTTCCGACCGCCGAGGTCCTTCAGCACCTCGACCTACCTAGCACGCGCCGAGGTCACAGCCAAGAAGCCGCAAACCCATATTGACATATTTTAGCAACCCCACAGATATCTTGTTAGATCCTTAGTCCGCTTTTCTTTTCAACACCGAATCAAGCATCGTGGGCTACCGTTTATCGGTATTACATTACATATTTTAGCTTTACCTCAAAGCCGTTGAAGGCTGTCAGTAGGCTTTGGTCAGCCCGCTTGGCATGAACCGACTTCAATCACCGCACTCATGAGAGTGCGGTGTTTTCCTCGGCGGAAGCGCTTTAAGCGCCCAAGAAGTTATCCGCGCCCGGTTGGACGGAGGCCGCCGCGTTACGGTCCGCCCTTCTTCGGCAGTCATGCCGCGACTCGAACCACTACGGTTCCGAGCGTAGAGTCCGCGCAAAGTCCGGAGGTCGCTCGATGGCGCCCAGAGCCTCCTCCGACAGTTCCTTCGATCCCACCTCAAGGCCTTCGCGGGCGCATGACATGGAGGCAATGGAAGTGAATTCACATCCGATGAGGTTGGGACCCGCCTGATGAAGCGGGAGGTCGCCATCGACCGGACTACGGACATAATGCGCGCTAGAAGGATACTACATGACAGAAAGGTACGGCATATGAACGATCCGAATACTTACGATCCGCCGAACGCTCGCCCTTGAGGCCACTCATCCTCGCCAACGCTCGATGCCGGGCGAACTGTCCGGATAGTTCTCCTCTGACCTTTCGCCGCCTCGATTCCGAAGCCTTCCTCTTCTCTCTCCCTCCTCCAGAGAGTACCTCCTCCTCCTCGCTCGGAGGAGTCCTCGCCGTCAGCCACACGCCTCGATTACAGAACTCTTTCGAGTCCCCGTGGCCACCTTCTTGGTTTCTTCTCCGCACCACGCAGGTGCCGGAACCAGCAGCCCCGCTAAGCGGCATCCACCGGTTCTTCCGCATGGGAGCCGGGCTGATGAGCAGCTTGGCCTTCTCCATCCACCTCACAAAGGAAGAGGCAGATTAAAACCTCACTAGAGTCAATCTAATTACCACAAGTGTCCCGTAATGGGGTTGAATCACTTACCTGCCGGGCCGGAGATCGCGAGCTGAATCCGCGGTCTTCGGTCATGGAGGCGGGGCTTCGGGCGCCTTTGAACAGCACCTCCGTGCACCTTCGTGTCGTGATCAAGAGCCCGCCAATGTCCGGTGCTGTTCCGGATTAAACTCCCACGCATTGAATGCCCGTTTGGCATGGGAGAATCCACGAGGAGCATGACTTGGACCACGCCGACGCAGCCGGAGCCTATTGCTCACCATCTTCTTGATGCAGTGCTCGAGTCCCGCCACCTCCATCGGACCGCCCCATCGCAAGCCCTTCTTCTTCTTCCAGAGGTTAGCTGCGGGATTCCAGATCTAAACTGGGGCCATTACCATGTTGGCTTGCGCTGCTCGGTGATGTAGAACCACCCCGATCACCACCCCTTGACGGAGTCCACGAAGGTCCCATCTAGTTAAGGACGCTTGGGCAGTTTGCCCTAACATGGCGCGCCCAGATTCCGCTTGCGCCCCTTCACAACCTTCGCTTGACGTTAAAGGTCTTGAGCCACAGCCGGGCGGGGCCGATGCAGAGAAAGGCTCAAGACACGCACGATAAACGCCGAGATGTTGAGGATGAAGTTCGGCGCCGATCGTGGAAGTCTGTGCCAGTAGAACATGAGCCCCTGACAAATGGATGGAGCGGAAAGCCCAGTCCACGGAGGAAGTGGGGAGGAAGACGACCTCTCATGAGGCCCCGTAGGGATGAGCTGCCCTGCTGTAAGGCAGCCGATGCGCGATGTCGCTGAAAGATATCCGCGTCACAAGAAGCTTGGTGATGTCCTCCTCCTTAGCGGTGGAGGCTAACCATTTTCCTCCCGCCCGACATATTCGAGAAAGGTCGAGGCGAGATGCGTGAGTTTGGGCGTTGGAGCTTGAGTTCGCAGGGATGGATGAGCAAAGGAGGAAGAAGGCGTGGGAAGGTAAACCTTATCCCTTGTATATAGGCGACAAAACTATGCGCCCTCACCAGCCCGGGTAAAACTCGCTTATCTCCTGCGCCACCATCAATGGCACGGTTGGGTTACCCATGCACGATTGATGAGGATCCCGAATAAGGGGAACACGATCTCGCTCGACAAGACGCAAGTTGAAACCGCTTCGCTAAATGTGCCGAGGTGGGATAGTAAAAACGATTCAAACGAGGGCTTGGCTGTGTGATGTCAAGCCGCATAATACGCCGCCAGATTGAACTAAGTGTATATTTTATTCTCTACTATGGAATGTGGAATTTATTTTGCAGAGCCGACACTATCCCGTGTTCATTATCTTCTCCGGATTATTCAGGAGGAACCCGCTTGCAATGCCGAACATTATGCACGCCGGACTTATCGTCATTGAAGACTGGTTCAGGGCTACCGAGGAGTCCTCGACTAGGGTGTCCGGACAGCCGGACTATCAATGTCCGCCGGACCCCTGCATCACGAAGATAGAAGATTGAAGACTCCTGCCGTGTCCGAAGGTACTTTCTTGGCGGAAGGCAAGCTTGGCGACACGGATATGTAGATCTCCTACCATTGTAACCACTCTGTAATCTCCTAGCCTCCCGGTGTCTATATAAACCGAGGGCCTTAGTCCATAGGACTAATATATATCTCAACAATCATACCATAGGCTAGCTTCTAGGTTTAGCCTCCTTGATCTCGTGGGTAGATCTACTCTTGTACTACCCATATCATCAATATTAATCAAGCAGACGAGGGTTTTACTCCATCGAGAGGGCCCAACCTGGTAAAAACATTGTGTCCTCGCCTTCTGTCACCATCCGCCTAGACGCACAGCCTGGGACCCCTACCCGAGATCCGCGGCTTTTGACAATCGGCAAGCACTTTGACGGGCCTACAGATGGAACATGTTCCAAGAGCTCGTAACGACATTGCCGATGGCTCGTCAGCAAGCGCCAGACTGGGTTACCGGGAACCAGGAATCTTCGTGGCTCAAACCGACTCAACCAACAAAGGACACCATCACAGACAAAGCAAAAGAGAAAGTTGGTTTCGGCGACATTTTCGCAGAGCTTCCCAAGCAGCCACCAAGAAGGTCCCCAAGATCAACACCAAGAGTGCCGAGAAGTCTTCTCCGACAAGCCCTAGGGTTTGTTCCGCTGAGCGTATGCTCCCGACAAGTTTTGTGCCGCAAGCTTGCCGGAACATCAAGTTCGGCTGAGCCGCAGGTTCTGCCAGAGAAGCGATGTTCCCACAGCAGATATGTGCCTTTAGTCCTTGTTGTCGAGCCGCAAGCTCCAAAGATGGGCGCAAAGAGATTGTCCGCTTCTTCGTGATACAGAGAACTCCCAAGAGCAAGAAGAAGCTAAAAGAGTAGTCTGGCAATCATATGTACCAGTTTGTCGACTACACACTGCATGTAAGAAGATTCAACGTGTGAAATTGAAGTGTATTCATTGGGAAGATGGACAAGTTAAGTATAAGAGATACATGGAGGCATATGTGGTCACCACATTGGCATTAAGAGCACTTGCCGCAAAGCATTCCCAAGAAGGTTTCTTTTGGCCGATAGCCTCCAGATGCAATCGCACAAGTAACCAAGTGTGAAGCGTAAGCGCCCATTCCAAACAGATACAACCAGCTAGCCAAGCTTCCAGACGATCCTTTATCCTCGCCATTTTCGTTCTGGGCTCGACATCTCGCCCCTTTCCCGAAGTCGTCGGGGCTTTGAGTACTTGTACGCTATGATCGAAGTTCACAAAGTGGCCGAAGTGGAAGTAAGGAGGAAGGTGACAAGACAAACACAGCCAAGTTCTTCAGTCGATTGTTTGCCGCTTCGTCCCTAACAGTAATCATCACCGACAACGGCACGCAGTTCACGAGCCGCACCTTCATGCAAGACATCCAAGATCTTACGCAAGGTCCGCTTTCGCTGCTCACCCGAGAAGCAACGGTCAAGGAGAGGGCAGGCTCAAGCGTCGCGCGGCTCAAGACCAGACTTTCGTGCTGCACAAAGCGGAAGAAACTGGATCGAGGAGCCGGTGGTTCTTGGTCGATCAGACGACGCCAAATCGAGCCATCGCCGCATAACTTTCGCCTAGTCTATGGAGCAGAGGCGCTTCTCCCCACGGAACTCAGATATCGGGTCGCCGAGAGCTCGCTTATGATGAGCTTGAGCAAGAGCAGCTGCAAGATGACGCGCTTACCCTTGAGGAAGACCGCCTCTGTGCTGTCAGACGAGCTGCTCGATACCAGAAGTTTTGCGCCGCTGCCATAGCCGCAGTTAATGCCAGAGTCTCGAGGAAGGCGATCTGTTCTTCGCCGCTTCACTCCGCTGTGAATTCCAACAAGTTGACGCTGGCGGGAAGGCCCTTACCGGTGAAACGAGTCACTAGGCCCCGCGCCGTCCACCGAGACCAAGATGGCTTTCCGTGAGCAACTCGAACATTGAGCATCTTCGTAAGTTTACTCAGAGCGCTGCTGTTTTAACCAGTTCCGACAACCACCTTTTGTACAAGCCTTCACATCGTTGCATGTAACCCTTTGTACAAAGCCGGGCGCAGATCCCATGCATAAATAAAGCTCATGTGCTTCGCACATCTTGTCAATTTCATGCTTTCTATTTTTGCATGTGTTATCTCGACATCTTGTGCAGACTCTACCCCGGTAGCGAGATAACGAGCCATAAGGCTCCATATCTTTATTTTCTTCTTTCTTTTTCTCAAGAAAAGGGAAGGTTCCTCACACACAAGTTTGCCGGGGAAGGAGAAGATAATGGTGTGGACCGGCGCCGCTCAAGAAAGTTTCGCTTTGCCGACGCAAAACTACGTAAAAGCTAAGTCGCCAAAGTTTGAGCAATCTGTTTTAAAAAATTTAAGTTATGTTCTCTAACGATCGTACTTTTGTATGGAAAACCCAGCGCGCGAGGAACTAACTCATAGTTAGTTGCACCCTTACTTTGTTTCGAGTCCGCCAACAAATTAAGTGTGTTGCGACTAGTCATGAAAAGGTTACTTGTCGGTAGCGGCACCGCTTAGCAAAGGCCGACGTTCAAGACTCAACATTAAGGGCAAGGGTGCTCTGCGCCGCAAGTTCCCTAAAAAGCGAGGGTAAAACATACAAAGGAAGGAATCAAGTAAAAGAAATAACATAGCGATCGATACCTGTAATAAAAGTTATATTAAAAGATAACTTGTCGCAGCTCTAATAGTTTGTTCTCGAACATGACTAACAAATGCAAGAAAAGGAGAAACAAAGCGGCCTAATCTATGCGATCGCCGCCAACTCTCTTGACTTCATTCACCTTGTCCACAATGGTGCGATAAGGGCCTTGAGCTCTTCCAGATCGCGCGCCCCGGCAGCTTCTTGAGGACATTGGTGAGGTTGAGGCCCTGGGTTGCGAAGGCCACCTTCACCAACACCTTTTGTAAGACCTCGTGCAGATCGTGGCGCGACTGGCGGCCAGCTGCTTTGGGATCCTTTCCCGAGTCGCTGGAGAGCCGCCGCCACGCCTTGAAGAACAAAGTGAGCTTGGCGCTGGCCGAGGTTCTCATCGGAGGAATACCCAAAGTCCACCAACCCTCACTGCTCCAGCCTCCTTGTCGATGATCTACGGGCGATGTTCACGAGACCCTCCGCCCTGTAGTTCCACCGCCTCCGAGGGTGTTCTCTGTGGTGGCAGACTTCCAAGAGCTCCTCGCTGGCCTTGATCTCCTTCTTCAAGGCCACCTCTCCCTCCTTGGCGCTGCCCAAGGTCTTGGTCAGTGGCCAGCTTCAACTCAAGATCAGATTGGAGTCTCGACGGCCAGCTCCTGTTCTTCTCAACGAGGCGACCTCGCAGCTCACCATGGGCAAGGGCGCCTTCTCCCGCCGAGCGCTGCAAGTTCTTCATCCTCGTCTTGAGATTGGCCTCTAGCTGCGCCACCTTCAGATCCTCCTCCTCCTGGCGGCCTCTGCAGCCTGCAGGATCCTTTGCCTCCTTGAGGGCCCCGCTCAACAAGCAGCTCCTCGTGGCTGTCAAGGTTGACTTTCTCAAGGCCAAATCGCCTCTTCCCGCTGCAGTTCTCACCGCAAGCTCTGTTTCTTCTGCTTGAGCCTTTTCCAGAGGAAGGCCTTCAAGGCCGGCAAGCTGGGCGCTTCCTATGCAATGGACCGAGGGCTTCGATTATGGCTCCGCAGCTCCTCCGCATGCTTCTCAATGTCCACTCTCTCGCCAAAAGTGCTTCTCGATTCCAGCTTAGCTTGCCGGGCGCGTAGAGCGACAGCCAGCTTCGCAGAAGTTGCTCCTCCTCAGCTCGCCACGCTGCTGCTTGGCGATCAACTAACGCCAGCCCAGCGGAGGCGAGGACCTCCGTCAAAGCTCCGACCGGGCGCTCGAGCTTGACGCCTGTGGCAGCTTGATGAAGACACCATCACCAGCTCTTGAGATAGGCGCCGGTGGGGCTCTTCGAGCTCGATGCCGCGGCAGGGGCGGAGGGATCGGCGGTCGGCGAGAGCCTGCGCCTCGCGCCTCGGGGTCACAAGGCGACATTGCTGACCTTCGCCACCCTCAAGGGCGGCTTTGGCGGCCTCCTCCTCACCGGCAGATCATTGGCGCCGCTTCCACCTCAAAGGGCAGCATGCTGTTGTTGCAGGCCCTTCCGCCGTGGCCTCGGCTCTCCATCGGCCCGTGGAAGGTGGATCTCAAGGCCGGAAGAGGGAGAAAAGTCAAGCAAATATTCAAAAAAGAAAATCAGAAGAAGAACCCAAGGGAAGTTTTCAAGCAAGGAGGATTAATCGTGGTGGGTTTTTCGCCATGGGCTCCACCACCGGGGATCGCTGGTGCTTCCTTGCCGGAGACTCCTCCCTGCCGGAGAACGCCCTTGCCGGGAATCCTCCCTGGCATGCATAGTTGAAGCAGATAGCATCTCGGGCGGCTTCCGCTGTTCTCGATGAGGCTGTTCGCTTCCTACACAAATCAACATTCAAATATCAGAACAGAAGAACACCCACGCTGCACCAAATAGCGGAAGTAAACCAGACACTTACTGGGGCTGCTTTCGGGAGTAGTTGTCGGTCCGGCATAGGTCTTCGGTGCCTCGCTGCCGGAGTGGGCTCGCCCTCGATGACAATCACCGCGCCTTGGCTCTCTTCACCGCCTTCTCGGCCAAGGTCCTCAAAAGGAATAAGTTCAGAGTAAAGCAGATCGATACAAGACAAAACAACAAGAATTGAAGAACTACAAGTACAGCCAGAATCTTACTTCTTCCTCCTCGCCGAGCTGAGTGCGGAGAGGTCGTCCGCCCCCTCCCACAAGCGATGAGGCGTGAGGAGTAGGTTCCTTGACCGCTTGGCGGGGCAGCGAAGAAGCCTGTAAGCCGGTCCGAGAGGACCCCGCCCAGCTTGTCGCGATGGAGCGCAGTCGCGCGCGCGACGATCTGTGACCCGCTTCACCGCCTCTACTACGCCCCCGTCCCGCGGAGACGCCTTCTCTGGCTTGGGCCTGGCGGTCGGTTGAGTTCACCGCGCAAGCCGCTGAAGATGGCTGGCCACTGCACCTCGGCTCGCCGACTTGGCTTCGCCCGCGAAGCTCTCCTCGCCGCAAGCTCTCCGCAAGCTCATCTCGATCGGGCAAGGCTTGCCGCCTCGCTGCCTCTCGCCCTCCACGGTGAACCCGACCGCCAGATATGGCGGCGCCGCCGCCTTTTCGTCTCTGGCGGCGCGCCGCATCTCCTCGCCGGTGGTGTCACGGTGAGGCCTTCTCGCCGCGGCATGGACCGCCACTTACCAGCCGCCGTCAAGAACTGCTGCACAACCTCGCTGGTAGGTTTGCCAGGTTGGAACAACCCATGTGAGTCGCGACAATGCATCATTGCACGGATGCGGTCGAGCGAGGAGTTGTTGCACAACGGAACGACTTCCGCGCAACCCGAACCACTCGGGATGATTGGGGTCGGCTTGAACAGCTCCTTGAGCATCGTGATCCAGCTCCAAGACCGTGGAAATTGAAGTTGAGGCCCGGCGCAGCCTCATGATGTCCGCCGACCCCCAACAACCAGTGGGTCTCCCTCTCCGAGAGGGATGGCGCGCGGCGAAGAAAGTCCGCGCCAACAGCCGCCATACAAGGCCCGCAAGCCCGAGCCGCAAGATCCGGTGGTGGCGATTCAGCTTATTGTCGCCCGCGCCGTGGCACTCCAATCATCGCCGCGACACCGCTAGGGTTTGGCGCAGGCGTAGAACGGCCGCGGTTCTCCTCGACGATCCAAAGACCATTCTCGCTTCCACTCATCCCATTTGCCGCGGAGCCCCTCCGCATAAGCCTCTTTCTTGCCAAGCCGAGACTCAGCGATCCCGGCGGATAGGGGCTCTCTCTCTAACCGAGGTATAAAGAAGTGGCGAAGATAGCTACGCTTGGGTGGATTTCACAAAGTTTTCGCAGAGATGTGCGTAAACTGCCATGGTCGTAACAGCTGGGGGTGAAATCAAGGAGGTGGAACCCGAGGTGTTCATGATATCGCAGAAAAATCAGAGAAGGCGGGCAGAGCCCGCAGAGAAGAACAAAAAAATGGATATCCGCTTGAGCCTGCTTCGGCGGGCGGCGGAGAGTACCTTCGCAGCGTGGATGTGCTCGTGGTTCCATCGACTAGAAGAGATAGTACCACCCTCAGCTCCTTCGCAGAGAGCTCGGGACGAGGTTACCCGCCCTTCCACAGCACCGAGCCAAGGCCGCTGGCCGACCACACTCTTCCCGGCTTGGAGCCATGGCGGAGGTGGTGGGGAGATCGACGCGCAGGCGACGGTGGCAATAGGGGCGGAGCGCTGGTCTCTTTCGCTCTTGAAGAAGGGGAGGGCGGAGATTTCTCGAGATTGGAAATGGCGGATGGCGTAGATGGGAGAACCGCCTGCTTCGCTATAAAGAGGGACAAGGCGAACGCTACGCCTTCCCAATAAAGAACCACCCACGATCTCTCCCACGACGCCGCATTCAACGCGCGCCGCTTTGGGGAGGGCGCGTGGATACGGAGCGGATACTGTAGTGTCCTGTGCCGCTGCGTCTCTGCAATCGTTTTGGGCCTGGCCCAAGCAAATAGCGGCACTGACAGGTGTGGCCCAGTTCGGGGCTCTGCTGGGTGTACTAGAGTAGGGTACCCTAGTATCCCGAACTTGTGCACGGCGGCGCAGAAGACCAAGCAAGGCTTGCCGGGCGACCGCCAAGGTCCTCCGTGGTTCCCTTTGGAGCCATTCAAGAACAAGTAGTTTAAGGCCCCGCAAGAGGAGCTTGCCGAAGGAGACAAGACCCGGCAAGAGGAGCTTGCCGGAAGGCCAACCAAGGTACCTCAAGAAACTTGCCGCGACGGGCCCGGGTGAGCGACAAGCTTCCGGCACGGAAGACAACGGTCGGCGCAAGGCGCTTGCCGCCGCAAGCCACTTCTCTCTGCACTCACGCCCAAAGACATCCGCCGGCGTGTCGCCTCGAGGCCGCTCCAGCAAGACGGGCGGAGGTGTGCAGCCAAGCGTGCGAGGTGGCAAGTAACGCCGACAAGATCGCCATCGTGGTGAACGGTGGCGCCCTAACGGTCACTTTTCTCGCACTGCTGGGCGTAAGCGGACGGGCATTTATCGCCTTTGTCCCCCGCCGTCCGAATTAGGTATGATACATCGCAAGTAGGTGTACCAACCACGCTTCTTACACTTTTGCCTTGCATGCGCTACCACTGCTGGTGACCCCTTGAGCATATAAAAGGAGGCCCAAGCGCAACGTAAGGGGGGAACCAGAAACACCACGCCGGTCTCTCATCTAGTGTAATCAGAGTGTTCATCGCTTCTCGAGCAAGAATACAATACAAATCGCAAGCAGCAGAGGAGTTTTATCTCCCGAGAGCTCCGGCTGGGTAAAATCGCCAGAGCAGCTTCCGCCTCGATCCGCTTCTTCAGGCGCCTCGGCCGACCAAAAGGGCCCCGCCTCTATAGGTGTTCGCTCCTACTACATTCATGATTAAATACTTTGTGTGATGAAGATAGAGCATAGCCGATTATATGATTTTGTAGGAATAGCTTTTGGCCATGTTATTTTGAGAAGACATGATTGCTTTGTTAGTATTCTTGAAGTATTATTGTTTTTATGTCAATATTAAACTTTTGTCTTGCATCTTTCGGATCTGAACATTCATGCCACAATAAAGAAAATTACATTGATAAATATGTTAGGTAGCATTCCACATCAAAAGTTCTGCTTTTATCATTTACCTACTCAAGGATGAGCAGAATTAAGCTTGGGGATGCTTGATATGTCTCCAACGTATCTATAATTTTTATTGTTCCATGCTATTATATTATCTGCTTTGGATGTTTAATGGGCTTTAATATGATCTTTTATATTATTTTTGGGACTAACCTATTAACCGAAGGCCCAAAGCTGCCGCTTCTTTTTTGCCTATTTTAGAGTTTTACGTAAAAAGGAATACCAAACGGAGTCCAAACAGAATGAAACTTTCGCGATGATCTTTCTTGGACCGAAGAAAACTAGAAGACTTGGAGATGAAGTCGGAGACGAATGAGGAGGTCACTAGGCAGGAGGGCGCGCCAGGTAAGGTGCCCCACCTCGTGGCCCCTCAGAGTCGGCCGACCTAGTTCTTTTCGCCTATATATACTCTTATACCCTAAAACATCAAGGAAGCCACGAAACCATTTTCCCACCAAGCAGAACCTTTTGTACCCGTGAGATCCCACCTTGGGGCCTTTTTCCGGCGATATGCCGAGGGGATTCAATCGCAGAGGGCTTCTACATCAACACCATTACCTCTCCGATGAAGCGTGAGTAGTTTACTACAGACCTTCGGTCCATAGTTATTAGCTAGATGGCTTCTCTCTCTTTAATTCTCAATACAAAGTTCTCTCGATGTTCTTGGAGATCTATTTGATGTAATACTCTTTTGCGCGGTTTGCCGAGATCCGATGAATTGTGGATTTATTATCAAGATTATCTATGAATATTATTTGGTTCTTCTCTCAATTTTATATGCATGATTTGATATCTTTGCAAGTCTCTTCAATCATCGGTTTAGTTTGGCCTACTAGATTGATCTTTCTTGCCATGGGAGAAGTGCTTAGCTTTGGGTTTAATCTATGTGTCCTTCCCAAAGGACAATAGGGGCAGCAAGGCACGATTGTATTGTTGCCATCGAGGATAAAAAGATGGGGTTTTGATCATATTGCTTGAGTTAATTCCTCTACATCATGTCATCTTGCTTAATGCGCTACTCGTTTTATGAAATTAATACTCTAGATGCATGCTGGATAGTGGTCTATGTGTGGAGTAATAGTAGTAGATGCGTGCAAGAGTCGGTCCACTTGACACTGACGTGATGCCTATGTTCATGATCATTGCCTTTAGATGTCATCATAATTATGCGCTTTTCTATCAATTGCTCAGCAGAATTTGTTCACCCACCGTAATACATGCTATATCGAGAGAAGCCACTAGTTGAAACCTTTGGCCCCCGAGTCTCTGTTCCATATTATCGAATCTCGTTTACATCTTGCTAGTTTCTCGATCTATTATTTTCCAATCTTTACTTTCCAATCTATACATCAAAAATACCAAAATATTTAATTTATTATCTCTATCGATCTCACTTTATGAGTAACCGTGAAGGGATTGACAACCCCTTTATCGCGTTGGTTGCAAGTTCTTGATTGTTTGTGTGTATTCAAGGACTTCCAGCGCTGCCTCCACCGGATTGATACCTTGGTTCTCAAAACTAAGGGAAATACTTACGCTACTTTGCTGCATCATCCTTTCCTCTTCAAGGGAAAACCAACACAAGCTCAAGAGGTAGCACTCAACACTATATATTATTTCCCAATGATGTATGGCTATCCTATGATGTTTGAGTAGATCTATTTTGTCCTATGGGTCATTGATGATCGTGATTGGTTTGAGTTACATGTTTTATTATTGGTGCTGTCCTATGGTGCTCTCCATGTCGCGCAAGCGTGAGGGATCCCCGCTGTAGGGTTTGCAATATGTTCATGATTTGCTTATGGTGGGTGGTGTGAGTGATAGAAGCACATACCCGAGTAAGTAGATTGTTTGCATATGGGAATAAAGAGGACTTGATACTTTAATGCTATGGTTGGGTTTTACCTTAATGGTCTTTAGTAGTTGCGGATGCTTGCTAGAGTTCCAATCATAAGTGCATGATCCAAGAAGAGAAAGTATGTTAGCTTATGCCTCCCCCTCATATAAAATTGCAATAGTGATTACCGATCTAGTTATTGATTGCCTGGGGACAAATAACTTTCTCATGACAAAAAGCTCTCTACTAAAACTAACTTAGTTGTGTCTCGTGATCTAAACAGCCCCTACTTTTTATTTACGCGCTTTATTATCTTGTAAACCTATCAAACAACCCTACAAAGTACTTCTAGTTTCATACTTGTTCTAGGTAAAGTTTAACGTTAAGCTGTATGATAGTTGTATTAGTGGTTGATAGAACTTGAGGAATATTTGTTCTACCTTTAACTCCTCGTTGTCTTGACACTCTACTTATCTAAAGAGGCTACAATTGATCCCCTATACTTAAGGCTTATCACGTAAAAGTGAATCCTCAGTTACATTTAACAACCAACTCAGATTCCGCTGATCCATGTTTAAAACCCTATGCTTTTTTCTTCTCGCCTCAACTCAAACCTGAAATGTATGCATGTACTCTCCGGTTGAGGTGGTCCGGATGTAATCCTCTTCTTCTCGACTCTTCCTCACGCTCGATAGTGCATCTTCAGCTAGACCTTCCTCACCTCATGATCTTGATCTTGCCGAGCTCCTGCCCTATTGAGGGAGTCCTTTATTAGGGGTATCAGACAGCCGGACTATATACATCGTCCGAATATTGGAGCGTGAAGATACAAGACTCAAGACTGGCCCGTGTCCGGATGGGACTCTCCTTATGCGGAAGACAAGCTTGGTGATCCGGATATTGTATTTCCTTCCTCAGAACCGACTGTAAACCCTAGCCCTCCTCCTGTCTATATAAACCGTAGAGGTTGGTCCTTAGAAGGCCGATCACAACTACAATCATAATCATCATAGGCTAGCTTCTAGGTTTAGCCTCTATGATCTCGTGGTAGACCTACTCTTGTACTACTCATATCGTCAATATTAATCAAGCAGAAGTAGGGTTTTACCTCCATCGAGAGGGCCCGAACCTGTAAACATTGTGTCCTCGCCTCGTTACCATCAGCCTAAGACGACGTAGATCGACCCCTACCCGAGATCCGCCGGTTTTGACGCGACATTGGTGCTTTATTGAGAGTTCCTTTGTGCTGTCGCCGCAAGGCTCGATGGCTCCTTCAATCATCGCTCAATAACACGGTCCGTGGTGAAACTTTTCTCCCTGACAGATCATTGTGTTCGGCGGCTTCGCATCATGGCGATTCGCCATTATCCGAGCAGATCCATTACCACGCCTTAGCCACCGTGATCAGGTTTGGGAACCCGAACTACACTCCGGACATTCACTTGAGACTTGATCTTCGACGGATTCAGCCTGCAGGCCAGAGCACCGGACAACACGATGAGCACGGCTTAGACCTCGGGTTGTCAAGACAATGCTTGGAGCATCACCCTAAAGAGAGCCTCGACCTAAATTCGTGAGCAGGTTGGGTTGCTTAAGGATGGAGGGATGGACTCGCCTCGCAGCCGCAGACACTCATCACGGTAGAGCCAACACAAAGCCTCACTTCTAAGGAAGCACGTGATTCTCGACCCCGGACTCAGATCCGGTTGTAGGTTCTAGTCCGCGACTCTCGAGCCCGCCGAGCCTGGTTGGGTTCCTAGAATGGAGTTTACAAATGCAGATATCTTCCAAAGACTCGCCTTTGGCTTACATGTGAACTCATTAAAGTCTCTTTGTCAAGCGCTTTTGGCCAAACTATATCCGCTCGAGAGGGAAGTGTTTAATGGCGAATCCCTACCTACCCACCACCCACTTCATTGCTACGATCGATGATCTAACCGACGGCTTGACTTCGATCAAGACATCGACGTGTGTGGACGATTTATGTAGGAGAAGCATAGGAACCATCACATTGTATGTGGACAGCCACCTCATACGATATATATATGGTGGACATCTCAAGGAAACCAATGGTGATGAGGCAACGGAGGATAACCCCGAGGGAGAAAAAGCAAAGCATGGGCGCCACCGGCGCCGCCTGCTCCCCGCCACAAAGAAGATCGCCCTGTGAGATGAAAAAACAACTGATGGTGTCAAGAGGAATACAACTCTCGATCAGCCCGCCGAAAGCAAAGCCGAGCAGAAGATGGGCAAGTCACCTGCATTTAACAAAGCGACGGACGGATATCCCGAGGAGGACAACTACATGCCCTCCTTCAAAGACGAGATTAGCCTTAGCGACGACGAAGTTCGGGCGTGCTCGAGGATCGCATGGAGCAGAGCGCCTTCCGCGAGGCTTATGGCCACTACGAGGAGCTTAAAAACAAGCAGCAATAACTACAAGTTGATCAAGACCTGCTCACGATAGGTGGACCGAGGTCCCGCATCCGAGGAATATGGACTCGAAAGCGCCACACGGCTGACCGACCACCCCGCTGCCGGGATAAACGCATAATCAGCCCAATACCAGCCCGCACTCCCCACGCCAATACACTACAGCCGGGCAACAGCAAGACCGCAAGATATATTGGAAACAAAGCAGACAGCCAAGATCGACCATGGATCAAGGGCGCGCTTCAAAGACGCGACGGACACACCATAAACAAGTTCGACCCGCCAAACATAGCCACCTGCACTAATTCAATCACAGAGCTACACATAGCCCGCACAGAGGTGCCGCGACACCCTCTCGCTTCACCGATGAAGTGATGGATCACGAATTCTTTAAGGGTTCAAACCCAGAACATCGAATCATACGATGGCACAACAGCACCCGCAGTATGGATTGAAGATTTCTTCTCCACATTCACATGGCCTCATGAGACGCATCTACACGCCATCAAATATCTTCCCTTAAGCTCAAAGGACCCGCCCGGCATCGGCTAAATAGCCTGCCCAAGAAATTCCATTGGCAAGGGGAAAACTCGAAGATGCGCTCCTCGACAACTTCAGTGGCACATACGTATGCACTCATCGGACGCCGGCGATTTGATCCACATTACTCAACAGCCCGAGAGTCGGCCAGAAATTTCGACCGGTTCTTAATAAAAAGAACCAGATAGTCGATCGTCTCGGATGTCAAGCCTTTGGCGCTTTTAAGCATAATATCCGGATTTAGTGGCTCGCCCGACACCTCGCCAAGAAAAACCCAAGTCCATGGCAGCTCACGACACTAATGACCCGCTTTATGCTGGCGAGACAAACCGTTGGCTCGCAGCAAAGACCACGCCACATTCTCGCACTTCGACGTCTGTGGACAATAACGGCAAGCCATGGCGCAATGTACAAGCGACGAACAACGGGCGATAACATCAAGACACGTAGTCAACGCCGGATTCAGCGGATCCAGATCCGCCAAGGAAGAAGCCGCTCAAACTAAACAATTAGGGACCGCCCAGCCTGCATCGATATCGAACGCAGTACAAATTCATGGCACCCCAGCAAAGCAAGCTACGCTCGAGCTTATGCTGGTTTTCTCTCAAGAGGAGGGGTGATGCAGCACAATAGCGTAAGTATTTCCTTTAGTTTTTGAGAACCAAGGTATCAATCCAGAGGAGGTCACGCGCAAGTCCTCGTGACCATTACAACACGATAGCAACTCGCAACCAACGCTTAGGGGTTGTCAATCCTTCACGGTCACTTACGAGAGTGAGATCTGATATAGATAATATTTTTGGTATTTTTGATAGATAGATGCAAAGTAAAAAGTAAAGGCAAAGTAAAAACAAAGCAAGTAAGTGAAGTGATATAGATTGATATGATGAGAATAGACCCGGGGCATAGGTTTCACTAGTGGCTTCTTTCAAGAGCATAAGTATTCTACTTGGTGAACAAATTACTGTTGAGCAATTGATGAATTGAGCATAGTTATGAGTATATCTAGGCAATGATCATGTATATAGGCATCACGTCCGAGACAAGTAGATCAAACGATTCTCGTGATCTACTACTATTACTCCACTCATCGACCGCTATCCAAAGATGCATCTAGAGTATTAAGTTAAAACAGAGTAACGCCTTAAGCAAGATGACATGATGTAGAGGATAAATTCATGCAATATGATAAAAACCATCTTGTTATCCTCGATGGCAACAATACAATAGGTGCCTTGCAACTTTTCACACATCGAGTAAGGACACCGCAAGATTGAACCCAAAGCCATGCACTTCTCCCATTGCAAGAACTATCAATCTAGTCGCCAAACCAAACGGATAATATGAAGAGACTTGCAAAGATAACTCAATCATACATAAAAGAATTCAGAGAAGAATCAAATATTTTCCATAGATAATACCGGATCATAAACCCACAATTCATCGGTCTCAACAAACACACCGCAAAAAGAAGATTACATCGAATAGATCTCCACAAGAGAGGGGAGAATATTGTATTGAGATCCAAAAGAGAGAAGAATCCATCTAGCTACTAGCTATGGATCCCAAGGTCTCAAGTAAACTACTCACACTTCATCGGAGGGGCTATGGTGATGATGTAGCCTCCGTGGTGGATGCCCTTCCGCGGAGCTCCGAGCAGCCCCAAGATGGGATCTCGTGGATACGTAGGTTGCGCGTGGAATTAGGTTTTGGCCTTTTTCGATCGCTTGGGATACGAGTATATATAGGAGGAAGGAGTACGCCGGTGGACCTCCGAGGCCCACGAGGTAGGGGCGCCAGGAGGAGGGCACGCCCACCCTCGTGACACACTCTGGCTTTGACGGAGGGTCCAAGTCTCCGGATCTTATCTGATGAGTAAATCACGTTCCCGGGTTTCATTCCGCTTGGACTTCGCTTGATATTCTGCTTTTCAAAATACGAAAAAGGCAAAAACAGCAATTTCGAATCGGCCTCCGCTTAATAGGTTGGTCCCAAAAATAATATAAAAGTGGAAAATAAAGCCCATTATAGTCCAAAACAAGAGATAAAGTAGCATGGAGCAATCAAAATTATAGATATGTTGGAGACGATCAAGCATCCCCAAGCTTAATTCCTCGTCGCCCCTCGAGTAGGTAAATGATAAAAAGAATTTTTGATGCGGAGGATACTTTGGCATAATTTCAATGTAAATCTTCTTAATCATGGTATGAATATTCAGATCCAAAGATTCAATACAAAAGTTCATATTGACACAAAAATAATAATACTTCAAGCATACTAATCAAAGTAATCATCTCTTCTCAAAATAACATGGCAAAAGAAAGTTCATCCCTACAAAATTATATAGTTAGGCTATGCTTCATTTTCATCACACAAAGATGTTCCAACTTCTATACCCCCGATGACAAGCCAAGCAATTGTTTCATACTTAAATAATCTCAAACTTTTTCAACCTTCACGCAATACATGAGCGTGAGCCATGGATATAGCACTATGGGTGGAATAGAATATGATGATGGGGATTGTGTGGAGAAGACAAAAAGAGAAAGTCTCACATCAACGAGGCTAATCAATCAGCTATTGAGATGCCCATCGATTGATGTTAATGCAAGGAGTAGGGATTGCCATGCAACGGATGCACTAGAGCTATGAATGCTCAACAAAAGAAAACTAGTGGGTGTGCATCCAACTTGCCTTGCTCATGAAGACCTAGGGCATTTGAGGAAGCCCATCGAGGAATATACAAGCCAAGTTGTATATTGAAAAGTTCCCACTAGTATAAAAAGACAACGTATGAGACTCACTACATGAAGAACAAGGTGCTACTTTGAAGCACAATATATGAGACTCACTACATGAAGAACAAGGTGCTACTTTGAAGCACAAGTGTGGAAAGAGATAGTAGCATTGCCTCTTTTATTTTATTTTATTATTTATTATTTATTATTTTTTTGGGCCTTTTTTTGGCCTTTCCTTTTTTGGGGGCCTTCTTTTTTGGCTTTTTTGGGCAATGCTCTAATAATGATGATCATCACACTTTCATTATAAACATATGAATTACAACTCGATACTAGAACAAGATATGACTCTATATAAAATGCCTCCAAGGTGTACGGGATGGTGCAATGAATCAAGAGTGACATGTATGGAATATAATGCATGGTGGCTTGCCACAAATACTATGTCAACTACAAGATCATGCAATGGCAATATGACAAAAGTAATGCATGTCACGATGATGATGGTGGAAGTTGCATGGCAATATATCTCGAATGGCTATGGAAATGCCATGATAGGTAGGTATGGTGGCTGTTTTGAGGAAGATATATAAGGAGGTTTATGTGATAGAGCGATCGATCACGGGGTTTGATGCACCATAAGTTTGCACCAACTCTCAAGGTGAGAAAGGGCAATGCACGTAAATCAAGAGGCTAGCAATGGCGAAAGGTGAGAGTGTATAATCCATGGACTCAACATTAGTCAAAAGAACTCATATACTTATTGCAAAAATTTAGAAGTCATCAAAAATCAAGTACTACGCGCATGCTCCTAGGGGATAGATTGGTAGGAAAAGACCATCGCCATCCCCACCGCCACTCATAAGGATGCACATGCCGTGCACACTTCATCTTTCAAATTTGTTACATAACTTTAACTATGCGTGCATGCTACGGGACTTGCAAACTTCAACACAAGTATTTCTCAAATTCATAATCACCCAACTAGCGTGACTTTGATATTATTACCTCCATATCTCAAAACAATTATCAAGCATCAAACTTACCTTAGTATTCAACGCACTCAAAAGAAAGTTTCACATATCTTGAATACCAAGTATATTAACATTAAGCAAATTACCATGCTATTAAAGACTCTCAAAATAATCTAAGTGAAGCATGAGAGATCAAGTTTCTTTAAACAAATCCACCACGCGTGCTCTAAAAGATCTAAGTGAAGCACTAGAGCAAAAATTATCACGCTCAAAAAGATATAAGTGAAGCACATGAGCAAAACTATCAAGCTCAAAAGATATAAGTGAAGCACATAGAGTATTCTAACAAATTCTAAATCATGTATGGCTCTCTCAAAAGGTGTGTACAGCAAGGATGATTGTGGTAGACTAACAAGCAAAGACACAAATAATACAAGACGCCCAAGCAAAACACATATCATGTTGGTGAATAAAATAAAGCTCCAAGTAAATTACCGATGGAAGTGGATTTAAAGAGGATGCCTTCCAGGCATCCCCAAGCTTTGACTTTTGGTGTCCTTGGATTATCTTGAGGGTGCCATGTGTCTCCCAAGCTTAGGCTCTGCCACTCCTTGTTCCATAATCCATGAAAAGAATTCACCCAAAACTTGAAAACTTCACAACACAAAACTCAACAGAAATCTCGTGAGTCTGCTAGAGAAAGGAAACAAAAGACTACTTCAAGGTACTGTAATGAACTCATTCTTTATTTGTATTGGTGTTAAACCTACTGTATTCCAGCTTCTATGGATCATAAAGATCTTCGCTCGACAAGACGCGTGCTGAAACCGCCGCTAAATGTGCTGAGGTGGGATAGTAAAAAACGATTCAAACGAGGGCTTGGCTGCGTGTGATGTCAAGCCGCATAATACGCAGATTGAACTAAGTGTATATTTTATTCTCTCTACGTGGAATGTGGAATTTATTTTGCGAGCCGACACTATCTCCGGTGTTCATTATCTTCCGGATTATTCAAGGAGGAACCCGCCTTGCAATGCCGAACATTATGCACGCCGGACTTATCGCTATGAAGACCGGTTCAGGGCTACCGAGGAGTCCTCGACTAGGGGTGTCCGGACAGCCGGACTATCAATGTCCGCCGGACTGCACTCACGAAGATAGAAGATTGAAGACTCGCTCGTGTCCGAAGGTACTTTCCTTGGCGGAAGGCAAGCTTGGCGATACGGATATGTAGATCTCCTACCATTGTAACCGACAGTAATTCTAGCCTCTCCGTGTCTATATAAACCGGAGGGCCTTAGTCCATAGGACTAATATATATCTCAACAATCATACCATAGGCTAGCTTCTAGGGTTTAGCCTCCTTGATCTCGCGGGTAGATCTACTCTTGTACTACCCATATCATCAATATTAATCAGCAGACGAGGGTTTTACCTCCATCGAGAGGGCCCCAACCTGGTAAAAACATTGTGTCCTCGCCCTTGTCACCATCCGCCTAGACGCACAGCTCGGGACCCCTACCCGAGATCCGCCGTTTTGACATCGACAAGCACTTTGACGGCCTACGATGGAACATGTTCCAAGAGCTCAACGACATTGCCGATGGCTCAGTAAGCGCTGCATCAAGTTACCAGGAACCAGGAATCTTCGGCTCAAACCGACCAACCAACAAAGGACACCATCACAGACAAAGCAAAAGAGAAAGTTGGTTTCGGGCGACATTTTCGCGTAGCTTCCTCAAGCAGCCACCAAGAAGGTCCCCAAGATCAACACCAAGAGTGCCGAGGAGAAGTCTTCCGACAAGCCCTAGGGTTTGTTCCGCTGAAGCTGTATGCTCCCGACAAGTTTTGTTCGCAAGCTTGCCGGGAACATCAAGCTCCGCTGAGCCGCGGTGTTCTGCCGAGAAGCGGATGTTCCACAAAGCATATGTGCCTTTAGTCCTGGTTGTCGAGCCGCAAGCTCCAAAGATGGGCGCAAAGAGATTGTCCGCTTCTTCTGACAGAGAACCCCAAGAGCAAGAAGAAGCTAAAAGAGTAGCTCCCAATCATATGTACCAGTTTGTCGACGACACAATCGCATGTAAGAAGATTCAACGTGTGAAATTGAAGTGTATTCATTGGGAAGATGGATGGTTGCTGGCAGAGATACATGGAGGCATATGTGGTCACCACATTGGCATAAGAGCACTTGCCGCAAAGCATTCCGAAGGTTTTTGGCCGATAGCCTCTGTGATGCAACTGCACAAGTAACCAAGTGTGAAGCGCGGCCCATTCCAAACAGATACACCAGCTAGCTCAAGCTCTCCACGATCCTTTATCCTCGCCATTTTCGTCCGCTCGACATCTCGCCCTTTCCCCGAAGGTCGGGGCTTTGAGTACTTGTACGCTATGATCGATGTTCACAAAGTGGCCGGAAGTGGAAGAAGGAGGAAGGTGACAAAGACAACAAGAAATAAGTTCTTCGTGTCGATTGTTTGCCGCTTCGTCCCTAATAATCATCACCGACAACGCACGCAGTCACGAGCCGCACCTTCATGCAAGACATCCAAGATCTTGGCGCCAAGGTTCCGCTTCGCTCGTTCACCCGAGAAGCAACGGTCAAGGAGAGGGCAGGCCGGCGTCGCGGCTCAAGACCAGACTTTCGGCTGTGCTGCACAGCGGAAGAACCTGATCGAGGAGCTGCCGGTGGTTCTTGGTCGATCAGACGACGCCAAATCGAGCCACCGCCATACACCTTCGCCTAGTCTATGGAGCAGAGGCGCTTCTCCCCACGGAACTCAGATACGGGTCGCCGAGAGCTCGCTTATGATGAGTTTGAAAGAGCAGCTGCGCAAGATGACGCGCTACCTTGAGGAAGACCGCTCTGTGCTGTCAGACGAGCTGCTCGATACAGAAGCTTTGCCGCTGCCATAGCCGCAGTTAATGCCAGAGTCTCGAGGAAGGCGATCTTGTTCTTTTCGCCGTTCACTCCCGACAGAATTCCAACAAGTTGACGCTGGTGGAAGGCCTTACCGGTGAACGAAGTCACTAGGCCCGGCGCCGTCTACCGAGACCAAGATGGCTTTCCGTGAGCAACTCTCGAACATTGAGCATCTTCGTAAGTTTACTCAGAAGCGGCTGCTTGGAACCAGTTCGACAACCACCTTTTGTACAAGCCTTGCCATCGCTGCATGTAACCCTTTGTACAAAGCCGGCGAGATCCCATGCATAATAAAGCTCATGTGCTTTACATCTTGTCAATTTCATGCTTTATTTTTGCATGTGTTATCTCGACATCTTGTGCAGACCTACCCCTAAGCGTATAACGAGCCATAAGGCTCCATATCTTTATTTTCTTCTTTCTTTTTCTCAAGAAAAGGGAAGGTTCCTCGCACACAAGTTTGCCGGGGAAGGAGAAGATAATGGTGTGGACCGGCGCTGCTCAAGAAAGTTTCATTTTGCCGACGCAAACGATGTAAAAGCTAAGTCGCCAAAGTTTGAGCAATCTGTTTTAAAAAATTTTAAGTTATGTTCTCGAACGATCGTACTTTGTATGGAAAACTCGCGCTGAGGAACTAACTCATAGTTAGTTGCACCCTTACTTTGTTTCGAGTCCGCCAACAAATTAAGTGTGCTGCGATTAGCTGCTAAAAGGTTACTTGTCGGTAGCGGCACCGCTTAGCAGTGTTGTCGACGTTCAAGACTCAACATTGCGGGTAAGGGTGTTCAGCTACGCAAGTTCCCTAAAAGCGAGGGTAAAACATACAAAGGAAGGAATCAAGTAAAAGAAATAACATAGCGATCGATACCTGTAATAAAAGTTATATTACAAAAGATAACTTGTCGCAGCTCTAATAGTTTGTTCTCGCATGACTAACAAATGCAAGAAAAGGAGAAAACAGCGGCCTAATCTACATCGCAACAACTCTCTTGACTTCATTCACCTTGTCCACAATGGGTGCGATAAGGGCCTTGAGCTCTTCCAGATCAGCCCCACGGCAGCTTCTTGAGGACATTGGTGAGGTTGAGGCCTGGCTGCGGAAGGCCACCTTCACCAACACCTTTTGCAAGACCTCGCAGATCAGGCGCGATTGCCGCCGCCTGCTTTGGGATCCTTTCCGAGTCATGGAGAGCCCGCCGCCACTTTTGAAGAACAAAGTGAGCTTGGCGCTGGGCCGAGGTTCTCATCGAGGAATACCCAAAGTCCACTAACCCCAGCTGCCTAGCCTCCTTGTCGACGACCGCGCGATGTTCACGAGACCCTCCGCCCAGTTCCACCGCTCCCCGAGGGTGTTCTGGTGGTGGCACTTCTCCAGCTCTCCTCGCTGGCCTTGATCTCCTTCTTCAAGGCCACCTCCCGCCTCCTTGGCGCTGTCCAAAGGTCTTGGTCAAAGTGGCCAGCTTCAACTCAAGATCAGATTGGAGTCCTTGACGGCGCTCAGCTCTGTTCTTCTCAACGAGGCGACCTCGCAGCTCACCATGGGCAAGGGCGCCCTTCTCCCGCCACTGAGCTGCAAGTTCTTCATCCCCCGCCTTGAGATTGGCCTCTAGCTGCGCCACCTTCAGATCCAGTTCCTCCTTGGCTCCTGCAGCCGCTGCAGGATCCTTTGCCTCCTTGAGGGCCCCGCCAAAGTCCGCCACACAAGTAGCCTCGTGGCTGTCAAGGTTGACTTTCCGCCAGGCCAAATCGCTTTCCCGCTGTAAGTTCTCCTCACTGCAAGCCTCTCGTTTCTTCGCTTGAGCCTTTTCCAGAGGAAGGCCTTCCGCCGACAAGCTGCGCCTGCCTATGCAATGGACCGAGGGCTTCCTCGATTGCGGTCCAGCCTCCGATGCTTCTCAATGTCCACTCCGCCGCTAAAAGTGCTTCCCGATTCCAGCTTAGCTTGCCGGGCGTAGAGCGACAGCAGCTTCGTGAGAAGGCCTCCTCAAAGCTGCTGGCCGCTGCTTGCGATCAACTAACGCCAGCCTAGCCGGAGGCGAGGACCTCCAAAAAGCTTCTCCTTCGACCGCCCTGGAGCTTGACGCCTGTGGCAGCTTGATGAAGACCATCATCAACCACTTTGAGATAGGCGCCGGCTGGGGCTCTTCGAGCTCGATGGCGGCAACAAGGAGGGATCGGCGGTCGGCGAGAGCCTGCGCCTCCTGCGGCTCGGGCCGCTGCGACATTGCTGCACTCTTCGCCACTGGCGCGGCTTTTGGCTTCCTCACCGGCAGATCATGGCGCCGCTTCCACCTCAAAGGGCAGTGGCGTTGCTGGTGTTGCTGCCCTTTCGCCGTGGCCTCGGCTCCATCGGCCCGTGGAAGGTGGATCTCAAGGCCGAAGAGGGAGAAAAGTCAAGCAAATATTCAAAAAGAAAAATCAGAAGAAGAACCCAAGGGAAGTTTTCACAAGGAGGATTAATCAGGTTGGCTCTTCGCCATGGGCTCCACCACCGGGGATCGCTGGTGTTGCCTTGCCGGAGACTCTCCTTGCCGGAGAACGCCCCTTGCCGGGAATCCTCCTGGCGTGCATAGTTGAAGCAGATAGCATCTCGGGCGGCTTCCGCTGTTCTCGATGAGGCTGTTCTCGCTTCCTACACAAATCAACATTCAAATATCAGCAACAGAAAGAACACCCACGCCACCAAATAGCGGAAGTAAACTGCACACTTACGCTGGGGCTGCTTCGGGAGTAGGTCGGGTCCGCACAGGAATCTCTGGTGCGCCTCGCTGTCGGAGTGGGCCTCGCCTCGATGACAATCACTGCCTTCTTTCACCGCCTTCCGCCAAGGTCCTAAAAAGGAATAAGTTCAGAGTAAAGATCGATACAAGACAAAAACAACAAGAATTGAAGAACTACAAGTACAGCCAGAATCTTACTCTTCTTCCTCCTCGCCGAGCTGAGAGCGGAGAGGTCGAAGTCCGCCCTCCGGGCGCGATGAGGCGGAGGAGTAGGTTCCTTGACCGCTTGGCGGGGCAGCAGAGCCTGTGGCAGGGTCCGAGAGGACCCCGCCCAGCTTGTCGCGATGGAGCGTGTCGCGGGCCGACGACTGTGACCCGCCTACCGCCTCTACTACGCCCCCGTCCTGAGACGCTTTTCTGGCTTCGGCCGGGCGGTTTGCCGAGTTCGCCGCGCAAGCCGCTTGAAGATGGCTGGCCACTGCATTCTTCGGCTCGCCGACGGCTTCGCCCGGCGAGCCTTCCTCGCCGCAAGCTCTCCGCAGCTCATCTCGATCGGCAAGGCTTGCCGCTTCGCTGCCTCTGCCTCCACGAACCTGACTCGCCAGCGATGGCGGCCGCCGCCGCTTTCGTCTCCGTATGGCGCGCCGATCTCCTCGCCGGTGGTGTCACGTGAGGCTCCGTTTGCCGGCATGGACCGCCACTTTACCAGTGCCGTCAAGAACTGCCACAACCTCGCTGGTAGGCTCTTGCCAAGTTGGAACAACCCCATGTGAGTCGCGACAGCGCATCATTGCACGGATGCGGTCGAGCGAGGAGTTGTTGCGACAACGGAACGACCTTCGCGCAACCTGAACCACTCGGGATGATTGGGGTCGCTTGAACAGCTTCCTTGAGCATCGTGATCCAGCTCCAAGATCGTGAAATTGAAGTTGAGGCCCGGCGCGGCCTCATGATGTCCGCCGACCTCTTAACAACCAGTGGGTCTCCCCCTCCGAGAGGGCGATGCGGCGCGAAGAAAGTCCGCGCCAACAGCGCCTACAAGGCCCGCAAGCCCGAGCCGCAAGATCCGGTGGTGGCGATCTTCAGCTTATTGTCGTCCCGCGCTGGCACTCCAATCATTGCCGCGACACCGCTAGGGTTTGGCGCAGGCGTAGAACGCCGCGGTTCTCCTCGACGATCCAGACCATTCTGCTTTCCACTCATCCCATTTGCGCGGAGCCCTCCATAAGCCTTTTCTTGCCGCCGAGACCCAGCGATCCCGCCGGATAGGGGCTCTCTCTCGACTCGAGGTATAAAGAAGTGGCGGAAGATAGCTACGCTTGTGGATTCACAAAGTTTTCAGAGATGTGCGAAAACTGCCATGGTCGTAACAGCGTTGGGGGTGAAATCAAGGAGGTGGAACCCGAGGTGTTCATGATATCGCAGAAAAATCAGAGAGGCGGGCAGAGCCCGCAGAGAAGAACAAATAAAATGGATATCCGCTTGAGCCTGCTCAAGCGGCGGCGGAGAGTACCTCGCAAGTGGATGTGCTCGTGTTCCATCGACTAGAAGAGATAGTACCACTCCCTCAGCCTTCGCGCAGAGCCTCGGGACGAAGGTTACCCGCCCTTCCACAGCGCCCGAGCCAGCCGGGCCGACTTCACACTCTTCCCGGCTTGAGCCATGGCGGAGGTGGTGGGGAGATCGAGGCGACGGGTGGCAATAGGGGCGGAGCTGGTCTCTTTCTCTTGAAGAAGGGGGAGGGCGGAGATTTCGAGATTGGAAATGGCGGATGGCGAGATGGGAGAACCGCCCCTGCTTCTGCTTATAAAGAGGGACAAGGCGAACGCTACGCTTCCGAATAAAGAACCACCCACTTATCTCTCCCACGCCGCATTCAACGTGCGCCGCTTTGGGGAGGGCGCGGTGGATACGGAGGATACGGTGTGTCCTGTGCCGCTGCGTTGCAGCATCGCTTTTTGGGCCCGCCCAGAGCCGGGCACTGTGTGGCCCAGTCTCGGGGCTCGCCGGTGTACTAGAGTAGGGTACCCTAGTATCCCGAACTTGTGCATCGGCAGTCGAGCACCTTTCGCTGCAAGGCTTGCCGGGCGACCGCCAAGGTCCTCCGTGGTTCCTTTGGAGCCATTCAAGAAAAGTAGTTGAAGGCCCCGCAAGAGGAGCTTGCCGAAGGAGATAAGACCCGGCAAGAGGAGCTTGCGGAAGGCCAACCAAGGTACTCAAGAAACTTGCCGCGACGGGCCCGTGAGCGACAAGCTTCCGCACGGAAGACAACGGCGTAAGGCGCTTTGCCGCGGCAAGCCACTTCTTCACTTTACGCCCAAAGACATCCGTCGGGCGTCGCTCGAGGCCGCTCCAGCAAGACGGGCGGAGGTCAGCAGCCAAGCGGTGCGAGGTGGCAACACCGACAAGATCGCCATCGGTGAACGGTGGCGCCCTAACGGCCACTTTTCTCGCACTGTTTGGGCGAAGGACGGGCATTTACCGCCTTTGTCCCCTCGCCGTCCGAATTAGGTATGATACATCGGCAAGTAGGTGTACCAACCACAGCTCTTTTACACTTTTGCCCTTGCATGCGCTACACTGCTGGTGACCCCTTGAGCATATAAAAGGAGGCCCAAGCGCAACGTAAGGGGGGAACCAAACACTCACGCCCGTCTCTCACCTAGTGTAATCAGAGTGTTCATCGCCTCGAGCAAGAATACAATACAAATCGATAAGCAGCAGAGGAGTTTTATCTCCCGAGAGCTCCGGCCGGGTAAAATCGCCACAGGCTTCGCCCGATCCGCCTTCAGGCGGCCCGCCGGCCGATCAAAAGGGGCCCGCCCTATAGGTGTTCGCTCCTACGACATTCATGATTAAATACTTTGTGTGATGAAGATAGAGCATAGCCGATTATATGATTTTGTAGGAATAGCTTTTGGCCATGTTATTTTGAGAAGACATGATTGCTTTGTTAGTATTCTTGAAGTATTATTGTTTTTATGTCAATATTAAACTTTTGTCTTGCATCTTTCGGATCTGAACATTCATGCCACAATAAAGAAAATTACATTGATAAATATGTTAGGTAGCATTCCACATCAAAAGTTCTGTTTTTATCATTTACCTACTCAAGGATGAGCAGAATTAAGCTTTGGGATGCTTGATATGTCTCCAACGTATCTATAATTTTTTATTGTTCCATGCTATTATATTATCTGTTTTGATGTTTAATGGGCTTTAATATGATCTTTTATATTATTTTGGGACTAACCTATTAACCGAAGGCCAGTGCTGCCGCTTCATTTTTTGCCTATTTTAGAGTTTTACGTAAAAGGAATACCAAACGGAGTCCAAACAGAATGAAACTTTCATGATGATCTTCGACCGAAGAAAACTAGAAGACTTGGAGATGAAGTCGGAGACGAATGAGGAGGTCACTAGGCAGGAGGGCGCGCCTGTAGGGTGCCCCCACCGTGGGCCCTCGTAGCTCCGCCGACCTAGTTCTTTTCGCCTATATATACTTATACCCTAAAAACATCAAGGAAGCCACGAAACCATTTTCCCACCGCAGCAACCTTTTGTACCCGAGATCCCACCTTGGGGCCTTTTTCCGCGATATGCCGAGGGGGATTCAATCGCAGAGGGCTTCTACATCAACACCATTACCTTCGATGAAGCGTGAGTAGTTTACCATGCACCTTCGGGTCCATAGTTATTAGCTAGATGGCTTCTTCTCTCTCTTTAATTCTCAATACAAAGTTCTCTCGATGTTCTTGGAGATCTATTTGATGTAATACTTTTTGCGCGGTTTGCCGAGATCCGATGGGATTCAGATATTATGCAATGACTTTGATATTAATAGTTTGTCAAGAATTTGAATAAGTGCTACATCTACAGGGCCACTGAAGCGAAACTCAGCCTCCTGTCTCTGCTTCCATACTAATCTCACTAGTTTGATCTATTATTTTCCAATCTTTAGTTTAAGCAATCTATACATCAAAATAATAAAAATATTTAATTTATTATCTCATCGATCTCACTTTTGGCGTAGTAACTGTGAAGGATTGGACAACCCTTTATCGCGTTGGTTGCAAGTTCTTGATTGTTTGCAGTATTCAAAGGATTCTCAAAAGCGTCATTTCTCACTGGATTGATACCTTGGTTCTCAAACTAAGGAAATACTTACGCTACTTGTCTGCATCATCCTTTCCTCTTCAAGGGAAAACCAACACAAGCTCAAGAGGTAGCACTCAACACTATATATTATTTCCCAATGATGTATGGCTATCCTATGATGTTTGAGTAGATCTATTTTGTCCTATGGGTCATTGATGATCGTGATTGGTTTGAGTTACATGTTTTATTATTGGTGCTGTCCTATGGTGCTCTCCATGTCGCAAGCGCGAGGGATCCCTCACTGTAGGGTTTGCAATATGTTCATGATTTGCTTATGGTGGGTGGTGGAGTGATAGAAGCACATACCCGAGTAAGTAGATTGTTTGCATATGGGAATAAAGAGGACTTGATACTTTAATGCTATGGTTGGGTTTTACCTTAATGGTCTTTAGTAGTTATGATGCTTGCTAGAGTTCCAATCATAAGTGCATGATCCAAGAAGAGAAAGTATGTTAGCTTATGCCTCCCCTCATATAAAATTGCAATAGTGATTACCGATCTAGTTATTGATTGCCCTGGGACAAATAACTTTCTCATGACAAAAAGCTCTCTACTAAAACTAACTTAGTTGTTCAGATCTAAACAGCCCCTACTTTTTATTTATTTTTATTATCTTGTAAACCTATCAAACAACCCTACAAAGTACTTCTAGTTTCATACTTGTTCTAGGTAAAGTTTAACGTTAAGCTGCATGATAGTTGTATTAGTGGTTGATAGAACTTGAGGAATATTTGTTCTACCTTTAACTCCTCGTTGTTCGACACTCTTACTTATCTAAAGAGGCTACAATTGATCCCCTATACTTAAGGCTTATCACGTAAGTGAATCCTCAGATTACTTAACAACCAACTCAGATTCCGCTGATCCATGTTTAAAACCCCACCTTTTTCTTCCGCCTCAACTCAAACCAAATGTATGCATGTACTCCCGGTTGAGGTGGTCCGGATGTAATCTCTTCCTCACGCTCATAGTGCATCTTCAGCTAGACCTTCCTCACCTCATGATCTTGATCTTGCCGAGCCTGCTCCTATTGAGGGAGTCCTTTATTAGGGGTATCAGGACAGCCGGACTATATACATCGTCCGAATATTGGAGCGTGAAGATACAAGACTCAAGACTCGTCTCGTGGTCCGGATGGGACTCTCCTTATGTGGAAGACAAGCTTGGTGATCCGATATTGTATTTCCTTCCCAGAACGACCTGTAAACCCTAGCCCTCTCCGTGTCTATATAAACCGAGAGGTTGGTCCTTAGAAGGCCGATCACAACTACAATCATAATCATCATAGGCTAGCTTCTAGGTTTAGCCTCTATGATCTCGTGGTAGACCTACTTGTACTACTCATATCGCCAATATTAATCACAGAAGTAGGGTTTACCTCCATCGAGGGCCCAACCGTAAACATTGTGTCCTCGCCTCGTTACCATCAGCCTAAGACGCATGATCGACCCCTACCCGAGATCCGCCGGTTTTGACGCGACATTGGTGCTTTCATTGAGAGTTCCTTTGTGCTGTCGCTGCAAGGCTCGATGGCTCCTTCAATCATCGTCAACAACACGGTCCAGGGTGAAACTTTTCTCCCCGGACAGATCATTGTGTTCGGCGGCTTCGCACTGAGGGCTGATTCGCTTGGCCATCTGGAGCAGATCCATTACTACGCCTTAGCCACCGATCAGTTTGGGAACCTGAACTACACACGGACATTCACGGAGACTTGATTCGACGGATTCAGAGCCGTGCTGTGAGCACCGGACACCACGATGAGCACGGTTAGACCTGTTGTCGCACAATGCTTGGAGCATCACCCGCAGTCCTCGACCTAAATTCGAGCAAAGGTTGCTTAAGGATGGAGGGATGGACTCGCCGCAGTCCGAGACACTCATCACGTAGAGCCGAACACAGCCTCACTTAAGGAAGCACGTGATTTCGGACCCCGGACTCAGATCCGTTGTAGGTTCTAGTCCGCGACTCCGAGCCCGCCGAGCCCGGTGGGCTTCGTAATGGAGTTTACAGCTGCAGATATCTTCCAGACTCGCCTTTGCGACATGCTGAACTCATTAAAGTCTCTTTGTCAAGCGGCTCTTGGCCAAACTATATCCGCTCGAGGGGAAGCTACTTGGCGAATCCCCTACCTACCCACCACCCACTTCATTGCTACGATCGATGATCTAACCGACGTGCTTGACTTCGACTCAAGACATCGACGGGTGGACGATTAGGAGAAATAGGAACCATCGCCACAGGCGGTGGACAGCCACCTCATACGATATATATATATGGACATTCAAGGGAAACCAATGGTGATGAGGCAACGGAGGATAACCCCGAGGAGAAAAGCAAAGCATGGGCGTCGGCCGCTTCCAAGCCCCGCCACACAAAGATCGCCGGAGATGAAAAAACAACTGATGGTGTCAAGAGGAATACAACCCGATCAGCCCGCCGAGCAGGCCGAGGTGAAGATGGGGGTCAGCCTGCATTTAACAAAGCACGGACGGATATCCTGAGGAGGACAACTACATGCCCTCCTTCAAAGACGAGATTAGCCTTTAGCGACGACGAAGTTCGGGCGTGCTCGAGGATCGCATGGAGCAGAGCGCTTGCGAGGCTTATGGCCACTACGAGGAGCTCAAAACAAGCAGCAACAACTACAAGTTGATCAAGACTCTGCACAGAGAAGGTGGACCGAGGTCCCGCATCCGAGGAATATGGACTGAAACACACGGCTGATCACCACCTCAAGGCCGGGATAAAACGGCATAATCAGCCCGACCAGCCCGCACCCCACGCCAATACACTACAGCCTGGGCAACAGCAAGACTCGAAGATATATTTGAAAACAGCAGACAGCCAAGATCGATCCGGATATCATGGGCGCGCCCAGACGCGATTTGACACACCATAAACAAGTTCGACCGGCCAAACATAGCCACCTGCATTCATTCAATCACAGAGTTCATAGCCAAGACAGAGGTGCCGCACACCCTCCGCTTCACCGATGAAGTGATGGATCACGATTCCTGTATGGGTTCAAACTCAGAACATCGAATCCACGATGGCACAATGACCCCGCAGTATGGATTGAAGATTTCTTCTCCACATTCACATGGCCTCATGGAGACGCACCTACACGATCAAATATCTTCCCTTAAGCTCAAAGGACCCGCCCGCATCAAGCAAATAGCTCCAAATTCCATTGGTAGTTGGGGAAACCTGAAGATGCGCTCTCGACAACTTCCGCACATACGCGCGTACCATCGGACCGGCGATTTGATCCACATTACTCAACAGCCCGAGAGTCGCCAGGAAATTTCGACTCGTTCAACTAAAAAGAACCAGATAGTCGATCGTCTGGACTCAAGCCTTGGCGGCTTTACATAATATCCGGATTTGAGTGGCTCGCCCGACCCTGCCAAGAAAAACCCAAGTCCATGGCAGCTTCACGACACTAATGACCAGCTTTTTGCGCTGGCGAGGACAGCTGGTTGGCTCAAGAGCAAAGACCACGCCACATTTCGCACCGGATTCGTGACAATAACGGCAAGCCATGGCGCAACAGACACAAGTTGACGCAACAATTCGCGATAACACCGAAGACACGGTAATAACGCTGATTCAGCGGATCCAGATCCGGGTTGCTAAAGAAGCTGCTCAAACGAAACAATTAGGGACTGGCCTGGGCCTTGCATCATATCGAACGCTTCGCGTTAAATTATGCACCTCAAAAGCCAAGGTTACGCCCCTCGAGCTTATGCTGGTTTTCTCAAGAGGAGGGGTGATGCAGACAATAGCGTAAGTATTTCCTTAGTTTTTGAGAACCAAGGTATCAATCCAAGAGGAGGTCACGCGCAAGTCCTCGTACTGCAACAACACGATAGCAACTCGCAACCAACGCTAGGGGTTGTCAATCCCTTCACGTCATTACTAGAGTGAGATCTGATATAGATAATATTTTTGGTATTTTGATAGATAGATGCAAAGTAAAAAAAGTAAAGGCAAAGTAAAACAAAGTGCGGTAAAGTGGATATAGATTGATATGATGAGAATAGACCTGGGGGCATAGGGTTTCACTAGTATTTTTCAAGAGTATAAGTATTCTACTTGCAGAACAAATTATCGTTGAGCAATCGGCTTAATTGAGCATAGTTATGAGAAGTCATGTTATCTCCCTTTATAAATAATAACAGGGTGCCTTGCAACTCTTCGTCACTGAGTAAGGACACCGCAAGATTGAACCCAAAGCCATGCACTTCTCCCATTGCAAGAACTATCAATCTAGTCACAAACCAAACGGATAATATGAAGAGACTTGCAAAGATAACTCAATCATACATAAAAGAATTCAGAGAAGAATCAAATATTTTCCATAGATAATACTGGATCATAAACCCACAATTCATCGGTCTCAACAAACACCGCAAAAAGAAGATTACATCAATAGATCTCCCAAGAGAGGGAGAACATTGTATTGAGATCCAAAAGAGAGAAGAAGCCATCTAGCTACTAGCTATGGATCCAAGGTCTGAAGTAAACTACTCACATCACCAGGGGCTATGGTGATGATGTAGAACAGATGCCCTCCCATGAGCTCCCGAGCAGCCCCAAGATGGGATCTCGGATACAGAAGGTTGCGGTGGAATTAGGTTTTGGCCTTTTCCGATCGCTTGGGGATACGAGGTATATAGGAGGAAGGAGTACGCCGGTGGAGCTCCGAGGCCCACGAGGTAGGGCGCGCCCAGGAGGAGGGCCTCCACCCTCGGACTGCTGGGCTTTCTGAGGAGGGTCCAAGTCCTGGATCTTATCTCATGAGTAAATCATGTTCCAGGTTTCATTCCGCTTTGGACTTCGCTTGATATTCTGCTTTCAAATATCAAAAGGCAAAAACAGCAATTGAGCTGGGCCTGCTTAATAGGTTAGTCCCAAAAATAATATAAAAGTGGAAAATAAAGCCCAATATAGTCCAAAACAGTAGATAAAGTAGCATGGAGCAATCAAAATTATAGATGTTGAGACGATCAAGCATCCCTAAGCTTAATTCCTGCTCGCCCTCGAGTAGGTAAATGATAAAAAGAATTTTTGATGCGGAGGATACTTGGCATAATTTCAATGTAAATCTTCTTAATCATGGTATGAATATTCAGATCCAAAGATTCAAGACAAAAGTTCATATTGACACAAAAATAATAATACTTCAAGCATACTAATCAAAGCAATCATGTCTTCTCAAAATAACATGGCAAAAGAAAGTTCATCCCTACAAAATCATATAGTTAGGCTATGCTTCATTTTCGTCACACAAAGATGTTCCAACTTCTATACCCCCGATGACAAGCCAAGCAATTGTTTCATACTTAAATAATCTCAAACTTTTTCAACCTTCACGCAATACATGAGCGTGAGCCATGGATATAGCACTATGGGTGGAATAGAATATGATGATGGGGATTGTGTGGAGAAGACAAAAAGAGAAAGTCTCACATCAACGAGGCTAATCAATCAGCTATGGAGATGCCCATCGATTGATGTTAATGCAAGGAGTAGGGATTGCCATGCAACGGATGCACTAGAGCTATGAATGCTCAACAAAAGAAAACTAGTGGGTGTGCATCCAACTTGCTTGCTCATGAAGACCTAGGGCATTTGAGGAAGCCCATCGAGGAATATACAAGCCAAGTTCTATAATGAAAAGTTCCTACTAGTATAAAAAGACAACTTATGAGACTCACTACATGAAGAACAAGGTGCTACTTTAGCACAATATATGAGACTCACTACATGAAGAACAAGGTGCTACTTTGAAGCACAAGTGTGAAAAGAGATAGTAGCATCGCCTTTTATTTTATTTTATTATTTATTATTTATTTTTTTGCCTTTCTTTTTGGGCCTTCCTTTTTGGCCTTTCTTTTTTGGCCCTTTGGGCAATGCTCTAATAATGATGATCATCACACTTTCATTACAACATATGAATTACAACTCGATACTAGAACAAGATATGACTCTATATAAATGCTCCGCGGTGTACCGGATGGTGCAATGAATCAAGAGTGACATGTATGGAAAATATGCATGGTGGCTTTGCCACAAATACTATGTCAACTACAAGATCATGCAATGGCAATATGACAAAAGTAATGCATGTCACGATGATGATGGTGGAAGTTGCATAATATATCTCGGAATGGCTATGGAAATGCCATGATAGGTAGGTATGGTGGCTGTTTTGAGGAAGATATAGGAGGTTTATGTGATAGAGCGATCGATCACGGGTTTGATGCACCGCGAAGTTTGCACCAACTCTCAAGGTGAGAAAGGGCAATGCACGGTATCAAGAGGCTAGCAATGGCGGAAAGGTGAGAGTGTGTATAATCCATGGACTCAACATTAGTCAAAAGAACTCATATACTTATTGCAAAAATTTAGAAGTCATCAAAATCAAGTACTACACGATGCTCCTAGGGGATAGATTGGTAGGAAAAGACCATCGCTCATCCCCGACCGCCACTCATAAGGATGCAAGCAGTGTACACTTCATGTTTCAAATTTGTTACATAACTTTAACCATGCGCATGCACGGGACTTGCAAACTTCAACACAAGCATTTCTCAAATTCATAATCACCCAACTAGCGTGACTTTGATATTATTACCTCCATATCTCAAAACAATTATCAAGCATCAAACTTATCTTAGTATTCAACGCACTAAGAAAGTTTCACATATCTTGAATACCAAGTATATTAACATTAAGCAAATTACCATGCTATTAAAGACTCTCAAAATAATCTAGTGAAGCATGAGAGATCAAGTTTTTAAACAAATCCACCACCGCTCTAAAAGATCTAAGTGAAGCACTAGAGCAAAAATTATCACGCCAAAAAGATATAAACAATAGAGCAAAACTATCAAGCTCAAAAGATATAAGTGAAGCAATAGAGTATTCTAACAAATTCTAAATCATGTATGGCTCTTCAAAAGTGTGTACAGCAAGTATGATTATGGTAGACTAACAAGCAAAGACACAAATAATACAAGACGCTCCAAGCAAAACACATATCATGTTGGTGAATAAAAATATAGCTCCAAGTAAATTACCGATGGAAGTGGATTTAAAGAGGGATGCCCGGGCATCCCCAAGCTTTGACTTTTGGTGTCCTTGGATTATCTTGAGGGTGCCATGGTCTCCCCAAGCTTAGCTCTTGCCACTCCTTGTTCATAATCCATCAAAAGAATTCACCCAAAACTTGAAAACTTCACAACACAAAACTCAACAGAAATCTCGTGAGTCCGCTAGAGAAGAAAACAAAAGACTACTTCAAGGTACTGTAATGAACTCATTCTTTATTTATATTGGTGTTAAACATACTGTATTCCAACTTCTATGGTTGTTGATTGAAGAAGCCATCGAGACGTGAAACGTAGGAACTCTCAATGAAAGCACAATTGTGGTGTCAAAACCGCGGATCTCGGTAGGGGGTCCCAATCGGCCTAGGCGGATGGTAACAGGAGACAAGGGACACGATGTTTTACCCTGTGTTCGGGCCTCTTGATGGAGGTAAAACCCTACATCCTCGCTTGATTAATATTGATGATATGGGTAGTACAAGAGTGGATCTACCACGAGATCAAGGAGGCTAAACCCTAGAAGCTAGCCTATGGTATGATTGTTGTAATGTATGTTGTGTCCACGGATTCAAAGCCCTCCGGCTTATATAGACACCGAGAGGGCTAGGGTTACACGTAGTCGGTTACAATGGTAGGAGATCTACATATCCAGACGCCAAGCTTGCCTTCCACGCCAAGGAAAGTCCCATCCGACACGGGATGTAGTCTTCAATCTTGTATCTTCGTAGTCTTGGAGTCCGACGGATGATGATAGTCCCGCTGTCCGGACACACCCTAGTCCAGACTCCTCATTGTCCCTAAGCAATTGACTACTTTACTAGATCGATAGCAAGTATCATGTGGAGAGGCCAAAGCTAGCATGTCATCCCCGACTTGGAATTCTATGCACTTATGATTGGAACTATTAGCAAGCATCCGCAACTACTAACATCCATTAAGGTAAAACTCAACCATAGCATTAAGATATATTGGTTCCCTTCAATCCTCAGATGCATCAATTTCTATGCTAGGTTGAAGCTTCTATCACTCTAGCCCTCCAATACATAGTCCTATCAACATACAACTAACCCTATGGCGTGATCCATGCGCACGCCATATAATGGGCACCAAAGGACAAGCAACATAAGCACAAGCAAATTAAATCAATCATAGCATTCATCAACCACCAATAGGCAACGAAAATCTACTCAGACATCATAGGATGGCAACACATCATTGGAAAATAATATGAAGCATAAAGCACCATGTTCAAGTAGAGGGTACAGCGGTTCGGGAGAGTGGACCCGAGATAGAGGGGAAGGTGATGGAGATGTTGGTGAAGATGACAGGTGTTGGTGAAGATCAGGTGATGATGATGGTCCCCCGGCTGTCCACACACACTCGAAGCAAGGGAGAGAGCCCCTTCTTCTTTTCTTCCTTGACCTTCTCCCTAGATGGGAGAAGGGTTTCCTCCGTCCTTGGCTCCCATGGCTTGGGAGGGCGAGAGCCCTCCGAGATTGGATCTATCTCTCTCGCTTCTCGATTCTATCCTTCACCATTTCTTAAATATCCGGAGATCCGTGAATCTATTGGGGTGAATCTTTCGCCTAGATTTTTCTCAGAAATTAGCTTTCTTATGCAAAAGAAGAGCTACAACCGCCTTTACGGTGGCTCCATTAAGAGTCCAGTGGCGCGCCAGAGGGAGGGCGCGCTCCTGGCCACCCTGACACGCTTTGCTGATTTTACTTCCCAAAATCATAAATATTCCAAAAAATCTCCGCCTGTTTTACCCCTGCTTGGACTGTTGATATTGGGTTTCACTAAACAAAAACATGCAATGCATGTGAACTGCACTGCAATCGGATCAATATGTTAGTCCCAAAAATAGTACAAAAGTTGCCAAAAGTATATAAAAGTTGAATAATATTGGCATGGAACAATCAAAATTATAGATACGACGGAGACGATCACGAGTTCATCGCTGAATCGCCAGGACCCATCCAAGACGATACCGAGATGAACCTCGCCGATCGCATATATGTTCGGTTATAAAAGATTATGAAGTAAAGTCACGATAGAGTGCGGATACTTACGATCGCGCTTAGGGCTTCCGGCAGCCACCTTCCTCCTATGGGCGCCGTGGAGGAGTAGTCCGAAGGGACGCTTCTTCTTGACGCCCCAGCCTCCCACCCGGGCGGTTCTTTTTTTTCTCCTCCCCAAGGGAGGCGAGTTTTTGCTCCCCGGCCTGGAGGAATCTGCCGTCAGTTGCTCTGGACGACGAGGGTATGATGGCCTTGCACCGGGGCCTTTCCTGCCCCTGGTCCACCTTCTCAGTGCCCTCATCCTCCGGATGGGGTGGTGAAAGTGCAACTAATCCCGGTGGTTTTGGTAATTAATAACAACATATATATCATTGAACTAATAGTTACTTGAGAATCATTTCGTAAAGTTCTAGGATATGGGTCCTGCAAGGATCAAGAAGTGGACCCTCAAAATGCTAAGGCAAGCATTGGCAAAAGCTCAAGACTCCACTTTTGGTTTAGTGATCCAAGATCACATTGAGTCCATAGGAAAGCCAATACTATTAAAAGGATGAGGTTATGATGATGATCCGTTGCTCAAGTGCTTAGTGATACATCTCCTAAACTATCGAACTTTCACCGCCATATACACTCATAAGTAGTCTTGGTCCCACCGATTTTCCAAACTCAGCACACCGAGATGAACCACTCGCCATAAAGCCAAACCCTAGAAAACTCGGATTTTCGATTCAACTCGGTCTCACCGAACTTGAGTTGCCAAGCTTCAGAATCTTCACATCAAATCGGTGTCACCGAGATGATGAAGTCGGTCCACCAAACTGGCTTGCTCTTGTCATTGCACGAATCGGACTAACCGAGATTGTATTTTCGGTCCCATCGAAAATCCCAACGCTCACATTATTTGAACTTTCGTCTCACCGAAGTTGTCAACTTCGTCCCACCGAGATTGCTCAAATGTGTAACGTTGATTTTGTGGAGGCTATAAATACCCCTCCACCCCTCTTCATTCGTGGAGAGAGCCATCGAAAGAACTACCACTCCTACCTTACATTTTCGAGAAGAGAACTACCTACCCTTGTGTTGAGACAAGTTGCTCCACCCCACCATATGAAGCTTGATCTCTAGCCTTCCCAAGTTGCTTTCCACTCAATCCTTTCTT
>JAHHZJ010001640.1:0-38456 GCA_021437245.1 Aegilops speltoides
ATCACGGAGATCATTCTTCTCCCGTATAACCTTTCTAAGCATCGCTTTTCGCCAGCCTTTATACGTCGTTGGGCATGTTGTTCATCCTCGATCGATCTTGGATTACCTCCGGGATTATGCGCAGAATCTATTGTTAGAATTTGCATGCATGTCGAATACTAAGCGGTACTAGAAGAACGCTCGTGCATTACATGCGGGGCCACATTAACTAAGAGTTCAATATTCACGACATTGGCGACCTTTTTACCATCAAATCCTCACACACACACACACACACACACTCCTGTCGATTGTACTAAAGTAGAAGTACCTTAGTTCCCGAACTTGTACCTGAGCGATCGCAACACCAGCAGCAAGGCTTGCTTGAGGCGCCATCAAGGCCCTCCACCGTTTCTTATTACGCCATTCAAGAACAAAGTACTAACCAAGAAAACAAAGGCCCGGCAAGAGGAACTGCAGGGAAGGCCAGCTGAGAGGCATCACCGGAGACTGCCTTGGCGCCCTGCTTGGCGTCGGCCAAAGCCCGAGCGGTGGCAAGCTTGCCCGGCACAACAAAGAGAAGGGCAGCGGCAAGGCTGCCACCCAAACTCAGCGCGCACACAGCGGCGTGTCATCACAAGGCCATCCCAAGGACGCGTGGCGAGGCACTCACGGCGGTGGCAAGCAGGCGATAGGCGCCATCGTGGCAACGGTGGCTCACCTATGATCGTTTCTTCACCGGTTAGAGGCGACCAGGGCGGGCATTAATGTCCTTGTCCCTGCCGTCGAGAGTTAGGTAGGGAACCTTTTATTAACCTGTTGTACCAACCTCGATTTTACCTTTCTACCCCCCTCTTCCTCGCTGCCACTGTAGGTACCCTTTCGAGAATATAAAGGGAGGCCCATGCGCGCGTAGAAGGGGTTCGATCCGTCGACACCTGACACCACCTTAAGCTCGCATGCTCGAGCAAGATCAAATCTAATCACAAAAGCAGCGATGGGGTTTTATCTCTCAGGAGAGCCCAGTACTGAGGTAAAAAATGCCTGTCTCCCCAGGCGGCCAGGCCTCGATCCGCTCTGCGCCGCCCTCCGCTCCTTGCGGACTAGAAGGGCCCCGATGCCCCATAGGTGCTCGAGGCCCGAGAGGCGAACGCGCCCGACATCTTTGGCGCGCCCGGTAGGGGTGCGTCGAGGTCGTGAGCATCGATCCGGTCTCCAGCGCGCTACATCCAGCGTCGTCGTCAACATGCCGCAAGAAAAGCCTTCGGAGGTGGCGCTCCATCTACATCAATTCCACCACCCCGCGAGCAAGCGGCGGTGGAGTGAGCAGCCCGGCGGAGGAAGGCGGCCCGGCGATGGGGCGCGCGTCGTCACGAGATCCAGAACAAAGGCCCCATAGCGTCGGCGGCGGTGCGACCGCCGCACCCTTCCGGAGGTGCAAGGTCAGCCACGCCCGGTGCTCTGGCATCGTGCTTGCATTGGAGCAAAGCCAAGCTGGTGAGTCGCGGGACATTCGAGGCGGCATACGCCCAGCATCTGGCCTTGGTGGCTCTGATCGCCCGGACGAGTGTTGCTCCTCCCAATCGGTTGGGAGTCGAGCACATCCGCTCCTCGCGCCGCTTCGTCGCCACCGCCACCAAAACGGCGGAAGAAGCGCTAGCGAGCCCGGCTGCTTCTAGACTACCCTCCGCGCCGCACAAGATCGGCAGCGGAGATGACCATATCACGACCTCATCGACCGCTAACGGCGACAAGCCCGGCGATAAAGCGCGTTGAGGCCGGCAAAACGTATGCGCGAGCGGCGCCAAGCAGAAGAACGGCTGAGGTGCCGCTTCCGTCGCTCCCGGCCCAAAGCCGATCGCGGCTTCGCCGAACCAACCCGACCCGACTCCGCTGCGTCGTCCGGACCCGCAAACTTCGCCGTGATCAGCGCCCACGTTCTCCAAACGGCAACCACGAAAACATGCCTTTTCGCATCGGCGCGGAGAAAGCGCGCGTCAATCGACCAGCCTAGCCGAGCCGCTGTCGACATCACAGGCGCCCGAAAGAACAAGGCGACTTGCCCTCTGCTGGCGGTTGCCCTGCGTTCACCCATGAGCTGCGGCAAGTCCGGTGGCCCAAAACCAAATTTCAAGCGAGCGTGCCGAAAGTATGATGGCAGGATACACCCGTCGGAGTTCCTCAGCATCTACACCATCGCGGTGCGAGCTCTTGGGAAGCGGCAGAAGATCCTCGCCAACTACTTCCGCTGGTACTCAAGCCAGCGTCAAATCTTGGCTCATGCACTTGCGGACGGTTCCATCTCCTCTTAGGCGGACTGTGTCACCGGTTTGTCGGCGCCTTCACGGGTGGCCACAAGCCTCATGGCCGGAAGTGACCTCCACTTGCTCGAATCGAAAGAGGAGCCTGTGCAGAAATACATCTGAGATTGACCAAGTGCTGTGCGCAACATCAGAGCGTCCACCTGCGCGGTTATCAATAGCGTTCCACAGAACATGCGCAACCTTGGGATGAGGGAGGAGATGGCGATAAGCAAAATCAGAGATGTCGTGAGCTCTATGCTCTGGCGGAAACAAGTGTGCGCAGGGCTGAGAAGGAGGAAGATTCCGGAGATTGCGGGGCGAAGGTGCGGCGGTGAGGATGCCACCCGGCAAGGAAGGAACCGTGAAACAAGGAAGAGAAAAGCAAAGGATGTGTTAGGCTGTCGAGCATTCGACAGCAGGAGGTGGCTCGATAAGGCCAAAGCCGATGACTTCGGTGAGCCGTGGTAGCCGCCAACAAACGGGACAGCTCGGCGAAAGCGGTATTGCAAGATCCACCATGCCAAGGCCATGATCTCCAAACCGCAAGAAAGTGGAGGCGAGATGGGCGGAGCTATAGAAAGCTAGTCTGGCGCGCGACAAGGAGAGAGCCGAGGGGAGGCGGAGGATCGGCAAAAACCTCCCGTCCAGGGAGGCGCCCAGCAAGAGCCAAGCAGCGGCAAGGAAGAAGAGCCTCCCGGGGCGCGACAGGATGAGGATGAGGATGATGAAGATGAAATGGAGGAAGATGAGGGCCGATGACGGGAGTTTGAAACCTTGAGGTGTTGTGCATCGTGGCGGCGCCTCTCTGCACACCTCGCACCGCCAACTCAAGCAATGGGTCTGCGAAGTGAGCAGCCAGTGAACCGTCCGTCGGCCATAAGCCTGAAGTGGTCAACCGCCCATACGTCTTCGGCGTTGAGGACCACCTGATCGCGCCCGCTGCGGTCGGGTGCTTACCGATGTTGGTTTGCAACAATCCATAATCTCAAGGTCCACCGAAGATCTTTGGTTGTGGCGGGGCGGCTGAACCTGATTTCTTCGCGGTACTCAAAAACTCCAAATCGGCAATGACTCGGCTGAAAAGCTGGTACATTCAGGGATAAATCCGGGGAAGAAGCAAGCGAAGGGAAGATCACCTTGCCGGTGGCGTTTGGCAGCGAGCTGAATTTCAGGGACGAGCCACATTCAATGTTCGCTGATATCCGTTGCCTACAATGGGATACTAGGTCGTCTGCATTTCGCCAAGTTCATGGCAACCTCTCCTCGCCTACAATGTGCTCAAGATGCTGGTCCGATAAGTGTCATTTACGTCCAAGGTGACAAGAGGATGCACTTATCTGCCTTGAACAGATCTCTGGGGAAGCAGCGACCCTTAGCGAAGCGCGAGCCACTTCTTGGCAAAGAAGCTCCGGGGAAGAAGGCCAAATCCGGCAAGGACAGCTCTGAATGCCCACTCAAACTAGCGCACCTCCCGGGCGCTTGCTGCGCGTCGAAAGGCGTGCCATCGAGCTCCAAACCAAGTCTTGAAAAAGCAAAGAGCAGACCAACCAAAGACTAAGTCCGGCAAAAACGGCTCGATGCCCGCTCAGAACAGCACACCTCCACGAGTCTGCGCTGCTGCGTCGAGGCCGCCCTGTCGAGCTTTACTTGGCCGATGAAGGGCAAAAGCTGCCAAGCCGAACTTTTGAGTTGTGCTCACGAAAATCCATACCTTGTATGAAGAACCCGGCGAGAAGAATCAGATCGTGGTTGAGGTTCGCCCGTCGATCCGTTTTGGAGTCCGTTTCGTAGCGAGAAGGGTTGAATAAATGGTTAGGTTGCATTTGTCGATCCGTTTCGAGTCCGCTCGGCGATAAAACGCCATAATCAGCGACGAGTTCTTCCAGCTGGAAGCAACACGCCAGCCCGGGCTTGGTGATACCCTGCGCTCAGCAAGTGTGTTCTTGATGGGTTCCCAGCGTGGGATGAGAACATACAAGGGAAGATCGGGGAAGAAAGCCGCGGCCTCGGCGGATCGGCTGAGAGCGAAAAAAGCTAAGTCACCAAGATCTTATACGAGCACTTTTAGTTCTATGACCTTGTGTTATGTCCCTCGGCGTTCATCCTTTGTACAAAAAAAAAAACACGTCTTGTGGAGGAACCAACTCGGGGCCAAGTTCGTCCTTGCTTTGTTTAGAGTCCGCTCGACAATACAAGTCTTGTTTGCCGCGGCCGAAGGTTTCTTGCGGATACAACACACCGGCCCAGGCTGCTTGATGTCCCTTGCTCGGCAAGTGTGTTAGCGGCAGCAAGTTCCTAGAAGCGTGGGGTTAAAAGCGATACAAGGGATATAGCGAAGTAGAGGCGTAACATAGTAAGTCTTGCCATGGGGCGTCCTGCGTATATGAGAAACTTGTCGGCGGAGGAACCGACTAGGTGGTTGAGTTAAGCCCTTGGTTTGTTTAAGTCGCTAAACAATTCAAGTCTTGTTGCAACTAACAAGAAGGTTTCTTGCCGGAAACAACACCGCCGATAGTCTTGATGTTCACTTTTCAGCAAGTGTGTTAAGCAGGCAAGTTCCTAAAAGGCGTGGAAATACAAGCATCGAAGGGCAAAGCATAGCTGTCGCTTTGCTGAAGTCACACATAAAATAATAATATAGATGTGATAAATAATGAACTTATTGCAGCCTTTCTCGGCTATTTTCATGGCTGTAATACTTGTGACAAGGAGAAGCGGAGAGGCGGGCCCCGACAAGCCAACTTTTTTGGGGGCTGCAAGTGCCAAAGTTCGCCCTTGTGGGCAGGGCCCCGGAGGCCATGATGTCGGCGACAAGAACAAAGAAAGCGCACCGGCTTTGGGTCTTAGCGGAGCAGAGTTCTTGGGAGGCTCACGAGCCAAAGATTCCTCCCGACAAGCTAAAATTCGTGAGGGCTCTGAGTCGAGATAAGTTTTCATCCTCGTCATGCATCCTCTTGTGGGGCGGGAAGGCGGGGCGCGTCCTTGAGCAGCGTGTCTTGTAAAACCCGTCTTGGCGGAGGGCGAATCGCGGCCAAGTTGTGCCCTTGGTTTGTTTCGAGGTCCACTCAACAATACAAGCGGCGCCTAGCTTGCCCGACAAGGTTGCTTGCGGAAGCAGCGCGCCGCCATTGTGCTGCTGATGTCCCTTTTCGGCAAGTGTGTTAAGCTCCGGCAAGTCCCCTAGAGCGTGGGGTGGGAGCGTGCAAGGCGCGAAATCAAGTAAAGGACTTAGTCCGTGCAAGCGTTCCCCTCTTTCATTAAAAACATCGATTTAGTACAAGTCCATAGAGGATGAAAAACATGATAGAGAGGATTACAGATTTTAATCTGACTAAGGCCCAAGGCTTACAAATTGAAAGATAAGATGCCGTAATCTCTGTTTCTCTGTTGGGAGGTAGGTCAAGAGGCCCAGAAAACTGCTTGCAGGGAGGAGTAGGCGCCTAGGAGAGCTCTGAGGCGGAAGGCACCAAGAAGAACTTCGGGGCGGCCGGGGAGCTTGGCGAGCGGAGGCGGGGAGGCGAGAGCGCTTGAAGGCGGGCGGCGGGGGCGTCGGCCGCATTGTCGAGGCACCTCGCCCTCGTGCTCGACTTAGCGCCTTCTTTGCCACCCTCTTCCTCTTCGCAGCCTCCGCCCGGCCGCCCAAGGCGGCGGGGGAGTTCAGAGCGGCGGCCGGATGATGGGAGTCGCCGGGTGGCCTGGCGGCGTCCAAGCGCCTAAGCCCGGACCCGCCATCCTCGTCGTCATCGCTGTCGCTCCTCCTCGTCACTCTCGCTCGAGGAGGGCTTCGCTTCTCCAGGCTGTCCACCTGACATCTCGCCGGGTGCCGCGAGTCCCAAGACCTTGGCGAGAAGTCGCCCTCCATTAACTTAAAATGGAGGGTAAACCCGCCATCGAGTGTGGATGCTGGCGACGTCTTCCACCCTCGATAAAATACATCACGCCGGTGGGATAGCGCTCACTCGAGTGCAGCTGATCCGCAGCCCTCATCGCATGCTCCAACATCTCGGGCGGATCCGGTTCCGCCAGCGCTTCATGAAGCAGGGGCCCGGCCGGGAGGCGGCGGCAGGTGCTCGGCTTTTAACTTGATGAAGAACTCCCGAGGATCGTCCCGGTGTGGACGCCTCCAAGGAAAGGAGGCTGTCGGCGGAGATGGGGGTGGCGCATCGCCCGGCCGCCTCTCCCAGGCGCTCGACCACGTCCACGACCTCGTCGCATGACCTCGCCCCTCCCTCTTCCCCTCCGGCGGCTCGCCCGCCAGAGCACGATAGGGATAGGGAGGCGCTGCACAGAGCAACCCTTGCTGCCATCGTTGAAGGACCGAGGATTCCCTCCATCCGCAGATGGGGGAAAAATGGCGAGAGTTGGAGGCGAAGGAAGAAAGAAGAAGTGCGAGACTATTGTGCTCCCCTTCCGCCTTTTTAAAGAGGCGGTGGGGGCTCGGCCGCCAGCTCAGCCAATCGAGGCGGGAGGCGGAGGGCGGGGCCGACTCGCCATCTTCGCCCGTGGTGGCTCGGTCTCCCGCCGCCGCCCGACCCTCCACGCAGAGAGCAAGCGTGGCGAAGCGGCGGGGCAGGCTGGCGGGTGAAGTGACCTCGCCTTGCCGCGATCACGGGGTGGATGCCTTAAAGATCGCATGCTCCTACGATTCCTCCCACCCGGCCGCCCTAATCGGCACGTGCCGTTCGCGAGGCGCTTGATGGAACAGGCCGATCTGTGCGGACCCGAGCCCAGCGTGCCAGCGCCTTTGTTTTGGGCTGGCCCACGCGCTTTCGGCACCATGTATGGCCGGGCCGGGGGCTCTGTCGGTGTACTAAAGTAGGGTACCTTAGTTCCCCGAACTTGTGCCATGATCGCCCAGCACCAGCGGCAAGGCTTGCTTAGGCGCCATAGACCCTCCACCATTTCTTATTACTGCCATTCAAGAACAAAGTACTAACCAAGAAAACAAAGGCCCGGCAAGAGGAACTTCTTGGGAAGATAACAGGGGCATCACCCGGAAGACTGCCCGCGGTGCCCTGCGGCGTCGGCAAAGGCCAGCGGCCAGGCAAGCTTGCGGCACAACAAAGAGAAGGGCAGCGGGAAAGGCACTTGCAGCGGCAAGGCTGCCACCAAACTCCGGCACACCCGGCGGCGTGTCATCACAAAGGCCATCCCAAGGGCACGTGGCGAGCACTACGGGCCGAGGTGGCAGCGGAGCTGATAGAGGCGCCATCGTGGCAACGGTGGCTCACCTAGCGATCGTTTCTTCACCTTTGTTAGGCGACAGGACGGGCATTAATGTCCTTGTCCCTATTTGTCGAGTTAGGTAGAGAACCTTTGTTGGCCCTGTTATTGTACCAACCTGCGATTTTACCTTTCTACCCCTCTTCCCTCGCTGCCACGTGGGTACCCCTTCGGAATATAAAGGAGGCCCATGCATACGTAGAAGGGGTTGATCGTCGACACCCTAACACCACCTGCGCTCGCATGCTCGAGCGAGATCAAGCTCTAATCACAAAAAGCGGCGATGGGGTTTTATCTCAGGAGAGCCCAGGCTGGGTAAAGTGCCCGTCTCCCCAGCGCGACCGGCCTCGATCCGCTCTGCGCCGCCCTCCGCTCCCTTGCGGACTAGAAGGGCCCCAGTGCCCCATAGGTGCTCGAGCCACAGAGGCAAACGCCCGACATCTTTGGCGCGCCCGGTAGGGGAATGCGTCGAGGTTGTGACATCAATCCGGTCTCCGCGCTACATCAACGTCGTCGTCAACATGCCACCAAAGAAGAAGCCTTGGGTGACCGCTCCATCTACATCAATTCCACCACCCCCCCGAGCAAGCGGCGGTGGGTGAGCTTGCCCGGCGAAGGCGAGGCGCGGCTGGATGGAACACTGCGTCGTCACAGATCCAGAACAAGGCCCATAGCGTCGGCGGCGGTCGACGCCCGCACCCTTCCCGGGAGGTGCAAGGTCGTACGCCCGGTGCTCGGCACCGTGCTTGCGTGGAGCAAGGCCAAGGCTGGTGGAGTGGCGGGGCGTTCGAGGCGGCACATGCGCCCGGACATCTTTGGCGCGAGTGAATCTGATGGCCCGGGGCGAGTGTTGCTCCTCCCAATCGGTTGAGTCGAGCACATCCGCTCCTCGCGCCGCTCGTCGCCACCGCCACCAACCCCGGCGGAAGGCGCTGGCGCGAGCCGGCTGCCTTCTGGAAGACTACCCTCGGCGCCGCACAAGATCGATGGCGGAGGATGACCATATCTGACCTCATCGGCTTAAGCTAACGGCGACAAGCCCAGCGACCCGGCGTCGAGAGCCCGACGAGGCGTAGCGTGAGCCGGCGCCCGGCAAGGACGGCTGGGGGTGCGCTTCGTGCGCTCCCAGCCCGAGGTCAAGATCGCCGACTCGCCCGAACCAACCCGGCGCCCGACTCCGCTGCGTCGTGGGACCCATGAACTTCGCCGTGATCAGCGCCCACGTTCTCCAAGCGGCGAACGAAACGCACACACTGCATCGGCGCGGGAGAGCCACGCCTTTTCGCATCGGCGCGCAGGAGAAAGCGCCCAGAGAACGGGCGACTTGCGTCTGTGACGAGTTGCCTGCGTTCACCAGCGAGCTGCAACAAATCCGGTGGCCTGCGTTCTGAATTAACAAAATCCATTTAGTTGATATAAGAATAAGTAAGCGGTGTTAAAAAGGAGAAAGCAGTTAGAATACATTAAAACCAAAAATCACGATGAAAAAGATTCCCCTACCCGGGCGCCTGCCACGAACCGGCCAGTGGTCCGATCCCCTTACGGTCGTCTTCTCCTGTTCCCCGAGCCCGTCGCTACAAAGCGGGGCTCCGCCCGACTCCACCTCGCCCGTGTATCGAAGGGCATGGATAAGGGTGGCGCCACTGCTTCCCCCGCCCCCATGGCCTCACTCCTCCTCGATGCCCCTCCGGATCCACTTCTCCTCCTCGCTTTCGTCGATCCGGTGATGCGGGCCGAAGTCGGATGCCACGGCCACCATGACCGATCCGTCCACGACCCTTCTGCCGTCCCTGGCTGGCTAGGAGCTTGTCGAAGGCTCACGAATGCCTCCGCTACTTCATCTTCTGGCGAGATCAAATCCAGCACCCCAGTCGGCGTTGTTGTCATCTTCCTCAACCTTGACCATCAGCGACATTATCGTTCGTCTGCGCCGCCCGAGCTCCCTGTCTTCCCCTAGGGTGCCATTGACACGCCGTGATCTCCTCTTGCCTTTCCCAGATTTCCCCTCTCGTTTGCTCTCGTTAGGTATTTCACCATGGCGAGAACACGCGTCCGCCATAGCCATTGGCAAAGTAGCTTGAGCTCCTCAGATTGACCCCGTGGCACATGCCCGCTCCTATGCACGCCCATGCCCGAGCCTTCAGCTCTTCTTCCGCGCCCACGGGGCCACTCCCTCTCTGGCTCTCCGTGCCCATGCACGTGCCACACCGCGTCCGTCGCGCCCGCCATTGCCATCACGCTCGCCACAGCCACCGCACCACTGTGCCCCGCGTGACGCACACCCTGGACGCACGTCACACTCTCACTGGCTGCGCTCGCCCGGTCTGTTGCCGCCTATCCCTTCGCTCGCCCCACTGTCACGCCCCTGCCTCGCGCTGCCTCCTGTCGCGGCCATCTTCTATCGGCCACCCCCTCAGCCACGCCGGCCGCATCTCTGCCCTCCACAATCGGCCGTTCGCCTCGCCTACTGTGTGCTTCTTCCTGCTGCTATGTGCTGCTCTACCACTGGTACACTATTGCGCCATGCCCTCGACACCGCCGTGGACAAGCGTGGTGGAGGGATTGTCAAAATCACGAGGAGGAGGTGGCGGAGAAAGGTGTGGAGAGGCAAGAGGTCTAGGGTGGCGTCGGTGGAGCTGTGGTGGAGAGTGATTATCTTGAGAAGGCTGGAAGCGGAAGGAGAGGTCTGAATTGGGAAGAATGTAAAAAATCATAACCCGGAGATCTCATTCCAAAAATGCTAATATCGATGGAGGGTGATTTCCTTCAATAAGTGGAAACATAGGAAATATTGGATGTTATCAAGGAAGGTAAAATTTAGGAAAGTTAGGATTTTGAGGCTGATTTCTATGCAAATGGGGTTTTATTGTTTGGTAATATGATATTAGTACACGCACGTTTGTGGCGTGTCGATTAGGAAAGTTTGCAAATGTTAGAAACTATTTATTGGGAGGAAAGTTTGTGGCGTGTGCACTGTTATTTGTTTCCTAAAACAAATGTCACTAATGAGAGAAATCGATTGATTTTGATAAGTTAGGAAAGTTAGATTCAAATCTATTATTTGTTTCTTAAGAATTTGTTATTTGTTTCCTAAGACAAATTAAACCAATAAAGGAATGGAATTGATATGAATAATTTAAGGAAGTTAGATCCGTGATTTGTTATCGTTAGGAAAGTCCTAGTTGTAATAAAAGTGGAGAGAAAAATAAAGTGATGGACCGAGGATGGGAGGGTGGTGGGAGGAGAGGCGAAAAAACCAGCGAAAATAAACCGTGGAGACTATTCACCAACTGCTCCATTAGGAGTAGAGATATGTCAGTATATTCTTTTCGATCAAGACAAGTATTACCCGAGCGAGCCTTCTTAGACTCCTCCATTCGGCGATTCTTGACCGTAAGTAGCTGGGCTGCACTCCTCATTTCTTTAGGCAGCTGGGTATTCTTCTCTGTGAAACCTATGCATATAATTAATCCTTAAATCAGTTGTGCCATTGTTTCAAGTCTTAAAGACTCTTGATATACATGCTCATCAATTTTTTCTTACTCGTATATCCTTCACACTCTTTTGGTCAGTAGCTCTGGCGAGGCCATCTTGAGCAACTTCGTATATACGTGTCCCCTGAGTTGAAGGCATTGAGCGCCTCTTGAGAGGAATTGGGGTGGCGTAGTGTGGCCGCTTGGCGCCTATGATTCCTAAGCGCTCTCCACTTGGAGTTCGTGAGAGAATCTATCCGCATCCTTTGTAGGAGGATCGTCCGGCGTTGACCTCCGCCCTTGAGTCCGGCCTCGGAGTCCGGCTGGTGGAAGCGTGGCCGGCAGGCTCTCCGGATATAGTCCGGCGAGCGCTTTTTCTGCCAGGAAACAATGGACATTGTTATATTTTAACGACGATAATTAAGTAGCAGGTTTTTAATCCTACCTTTGCAATGGCGTCTCGGTCCTGACCGCCTTCCTTTTAAGCCTACCGGCTTGGTGCCTTGTTGGCCGAGTCATCGGCGGGTTATTGCTGACGTCGATGGCCTTCCTTGTAAAATGCAATACATGTGCGGTGGGTAAGCGCAAGAGAATCTTTCTTGGAAGTTGGGACTCGGTTTTACCACATGTGATCTGGGGGAGTAGGCGGGATAATCAGCTATGATGGCCACCAAGGCACCATCGCCAGCTTAAGCGATAAAATTTCGTAATCGACAAGCTCCACAAATATATGCGGATCTTCTTTGAGTCAGGAAATTCGAGGGCCGATCGGGTCCTATGGCTGTGGAGGCGGGTGTGAACCTCCTCATAGCTTTTCATGAGTTCTGCTATGAGCCCGACAAGGTAAATATTTGTGCTAAAGAGCTGAAACTTTGGAATAAAGATAGCAACTCACCCGGCTTGAGGGGCTTGTACATGGAGAATCCATCCATGGCTTATCTGGATGAACTCATCTTCTTCTCCTTTTGTACGTCGGACGATATTTTTGCGGGCGGCGTAGTCCGGACCTTCACGGCTGCGGGTGGCATCGTCTTCTCCATTGAAGTGCCACATGGGTTTCCCCGAATCTTGGTGGTTGCACTCCCGCATTATACATATCGACATAACCTCAATTATTGTGGATCTGATTTGACCGGTGTCTTTATCACATCCATCGGGGAAAAGGATCTCTCTGTTATCTTCCTCACAGGGCTCGGGGGCACCAACTATAGCATTTCTTCAGCGGAGCATTTGCAAACTTCGGAAGGCCCAATCGAATAGGGTCGGAGAAGAGGGCGTCCTCCATATAAAACCACTTGAGAGGCGGTCTTGGATGTCTTCTTGAATACCGGAGACGGTATCCGGTCGGTGATCGCCATATTTCGGCTCCGCCCACTTGATATCTCGACCCCTCTTGAGTCTGAGTACAAGGTAGAATAGCCTCTTCCTTAGCTCGAAATGAGGCCGCATGTGAAATAGCTCGCGAGCGACATAGCTGCTGCTATACGGTATGGAGGCTAGAGTAAGGTTATGCGGCTGGAGACCGTACAACTCCAGGAGCCTACGGAGGAATGGATGGATTGGAAATCCGAGTCCCCTCAGCAAATAGGGTACAAAGCATACCCGCTCCCCCTTGGATGGGTTGGGAGAACTCTCCGCTTGCTCCCCGCCATTATAAGTGGCTACTCTGGCTCGGACGGGGACCATGTAGGTGAAGGAAATATGCCCTAGAGGCAATAATAAAGTTATTATTTATTTCCTCATATCATGATAAATGTTTATTATTCATGCTAGAATTGTATTATCCGGAAACATGATACATGTGTGAATACATAGACAAACATAATGTCACTAGTATGCCTCTACTTGACTAGCTCATTAATCAAAGATGGTTATTTTCCTAACCATAGACATGTGTTGTCATTTGATTAATGGGATCACATCGATGGGAGAATGATGTGATTGACTTGACCCATTTAGTTAGCCTAGCACTTGATCGTTTAGTATGTTGCTATTGCTTTCTTCATGACTTATACAAAGTTCCTACAACTGAGATTATGCAACTCCCGTTTACGGAGGAACACTTTGTGTGCTACCAAAGCGTCTAGCGCATGGCGGGTGATTATAAAGGTGCTCTGGTGTCTCCAGAAGGTACATGTTGGGTTAGGCGTAATTTGAGATTAGGTTTGTCCTCCGATTGTGGGAGAGGTATCTCTGGGCCCTCTCGGCAATACACATCATAAGCCTTGCAAGCATTGTAACTAATGAGTTAGTTGTGGGATGATGTATTCTAGGAGCGAGTAAAGAGACTTGCTGTAACAAGATTGAACTAGGTATTGGATACCGGCGATCGAATCTTAGGCGAAACATCTGGATGACAAAGGAACAGCGTATGTTGTTATGCGGTTTGACCCGATAAAGATCTTAAGTAGAATATGTAGAGCCAATATGAACATCCGGGTTCCACTATTGGTTATTGACGGAAAGCAGTTCTAGGTCATGTCTAGATAGTTCTCGAACACTGTAGGAGTCCTTGCGCTTAGCGTTACGATGACAATTTTATGATGAGTTTATAAGTTTTGATGTACGAGAGGTTTAGTCCGGATGTGACCCGCGGACATAGCGAGGAGTCTCGAATGGTCGAGACATAAAGATTGATATCTTTGGAAGCCTATATTTGGATATCGGAATGATTTGAATTGAAATCGGGATTTCTGGAACAGGAGGAATTCTGGAACCCTCAGGGGTTAATGGGCCTTAATGGGCCATGAGGGAAAAGGAGGGGCCGGCGGGGCAGGCGCGTGCCCCCTCCCTCCTAGTCCGAATAGGACAAGGAAGAGGCGCCCCTTTCCTCTTCCTCCCCCCTTTCCTTCCTCCACCAGGCAAGAGGGAGTCCTACTCCCGATGGGAGTAGGACTCCTCGGCGCACCCTAGAGGGGCGGCTAAGGGGAGTCTGGACTAGGGGTGTCCAGGACAGCGGGTGTCAATATCCATGGACTCCATACTACGAAGATAGAAGATTGAAGACTCGGCTCATGTCAGGAAGGTACTTTACTTGGCGTGGAAGGCAAGCTTGGCAATCTCTGGATATGTAGATCTCCTACCATTGTAACCGACTCTGTGTAACCCTAGCCCCTCCGGTGTCTATATAAACCGAGGGCCGTAGTTCATAGGACACAACATTACATCTCAACAATCATACCATAGGCTAGCTTCTAGGGTTTAGCCTCATTGATCTCGTGGTAGATCTACTCTTGTACTACCCATATCATCAATATTAATCAAGCGGGCGTGGGTCTTACCTCCATCGAGAGGACCGAACACAGGTAAAAACATTGTGTCCCTCGTCTCTGTTACCATCCGCCTAGGCGCATGCAGTTCGGGACCCCCTACCGAGATCCGCCGGATTTGACACCGACATTGGTGCTTTCATTGAGAGTTCCTCGTGTAGCGTCACCAATAGGCTCGATGGCATCTTCAACCTTTGGCGCTGTCCAGGCGGGACTTTCCTCCCCGGACAGATCTTCATATTCGGCTTTACTGTGGGCCAACTCTCTTGGCCATCTGGAGCGAGATCAGCTACGCCTGGCCGTCGGAGTCGGTTTGGGCCCTAAACTTCACGGCCGGCGACCGCGGAGACTTGATCTTGATGGACTCGAGCCACATGCCAAACGCCCGCACTATGAACGATGGGCATGATCTAGCTCTGCCGCCCGCCTGGTGCTTTGGTGGCGCACGCAGAATCCGCCCGGCTACTTGCCGAGGAGCCGATCGCCCACGAGGTCGGTGGATGAAGCGCCGCCGGGGGCGCCAACATCTGGCGATGGGCGAATGCCAATCTTGTCCCCACGAAACTTCGTGATCGGCGCGGACTCCTTGCGGACTCCGAGCCTCCAGCGCCCTTGCCAATTAAGCAGTTAGGCGCGGTTATGGAATTCACCGCCGCGGACATCTTTCAACACTTTCGCCTTTTGGCGATATCTTGAATTCTCTGAAGCATCTCTCGCTATCGGGGAGAACCTGGCGGACTATGGCGGGGCGGTTGGAATTCAGACGGCGAAGAAATTGAGCCCACCCACCACCCACTTTGTAGCCACTATCGAGGATCTAACCGACATGCTAGACTCGACTCCGATGACATAGGCGCTATGGACGATGATGCAGGAGGCGATCGGGACCAGCGCCCACGGGACCTTTGGAAAGCCACCTTGTCATCTGACGTCTACATGGTGGACACCCCGAAAGAAGGGATGGCGAAAAAAGCAGCGGAGGAAGATTCTTTGAAGAAGCAGCCCTAAGCGCGGCGTCGTGGCGCCCTCTAAATCCGCCACAACAAGAATGGAGAATCCGGCGCGGAGAGACAATACTCCGGAGAGTGCAGAGCGACCTCCTCCTGCAAGACTTAGCGCAGGGAGGGCCAAGCTCAAGCCCTCACAATAGGGGCTGGGGACGAAGGGTTGAGGGCGATAACTATATGCCTCCCTCCGAAGGCAGCCGAGCCTCAGCGATGATGAATTCGTCATACCCGAGGATCCGTCGAACAAGAGCGCTTGATGCGCAGGCTCATAGCTTACTGACAAATAGCCTAAAGAAAAAAGCAACAAGCTTCAAGCTGATCAAGATCTGCTAGCTGATCGATGGACCGAGGTCCTCGCGACGAAGAGTATAAACTCGAACTCCCCTCAAAAGTTACCCAAGGCATAAGCTGCTCCCTCGATTAGAGGAGGAAGCATCGTACCTTTATCACCGTTATGCGACATGGCTGACCGACCACCCGTGGTCGACGAAAAGCACTCAAGGCCCACCAAGACCGTACCCGACATCGATCCGAGTCTGAAGCCAAAAGGAGCAGCGCCGGACTTGCGAGACATCTTGGAGGACAAAGCAAGGCAATCGAGATCCATCTATGGATCGCGTGGGCGCCCTCGATCCTGACCCCGAATACCGTCGCGCCGGACATAACGCCCGGCCGGGCCGAACACCAGCAGAACAGCGCTCCTCGAGCTGCGTCGCGATATTATCTGAATCTGAGGCGCCGCACCCGTTATGCTTCACCGATGAAGTAATGGATCACGGATCCCGAAGGGTTCAAACCCGTGAACATCCGAATCTTCACGATGGTACAACAGACCCGCGGTGTGGATCGAAGATTATCTTCTCCACATCCATATGGCCCTGCTGACGATCTACGCCATCAAATATCTCCCACTCAAGCAAGGACCAGCTCGGCATTGGCTTAACAGCCTGCCCGAGTCGATTGGGTGTTAGGAAGACACGGAGGCGCGTTCTCGATAACTTCCAAGGTACATCGTCGACCCCGAGCGCCGGCGACCTAAGCCACATTATTCAGCGGCGGACGAATCGGCGGACAGTTACGGGCGCGGTTCTTGGCGAAAATCAAATCAAATCATTTGTCGGGATCACGGAGAGCCCTTGCAGCCTTCAAACACAAAATCCGGACGAATGGCTAGCCCGACACAGGGCGGAGAAGCGAAATCCATGGCAGCCCTCATCATTAATTACCGCTTTATGCGGGAGAGGATAAGGCTAGCTAGCCCGGACAATAATCTCCGCAAAAATTCTGGCAGTCCGGACTCCAAGGACAATCCACGGCAGGTCACGTCGAATCAAAACAAAGCGCCGTACTAACGGCGGCGACAAAAGAGATCTGGCAGTCAATGCGGATTCGAGCTCAAACCGGACAACGGAAGAAGCCATTTAAAGAACAACCCAGGCCGTCCAACTGGATAGAATACTCGACCGCTCATGCGGATACATGGCACCCAAAAACCAGCTAATCACACCAATAGAGATTGTTGGCTGTTGAGCAGGCCGGCAAGTTAATTGCGAACACAATGACAAGGGGCTATATAAGCGATGGCGAGGAAGAGACCGACCGCCGAACAACGAGAGGGCGAAGGTTTCCCCCATCAAGTGCGAGCGGTGAATATGATCTCTGTGACCCATATACCCAAGAGGAGAGGAAGCGCACTATGGGGCGTCTATGCGATGGAGCGGTCGCCCCAGTTCAATCCATGGTCCTCTGTCCGATCACTTTCGATCGGCAGAGACCATCCGACTAGCATCGCCATGGCGGATTCGCGCGCGTGGTCTTAGACCCAATCGTCGATGGATTTCACCTCACAAGAGTCTGATGGGAATGGCGGCGGCAGACTGAACCTGCTTTATCGGGACACGGTCGCATAAAATGGGCATAGACCCATCAAGGATCAAACCTACTAAGACAACCTTTAAAGGTGTCATCCCGAGTGGAAGCCATATGCATGAGGCTCTGTCTGCTGGAAGTGGTCTTCGGATCCCGGATAATTTCGAAGCGAAGAGTTAATCTTGATATAGTCCCGTTCCGTGGCGGCTATCATGCCTGCTTTCGGACGTACAGCGTTGCAAAATTGAGCAGCGGTGCGCATTATGCATACCTAAAGCTCAAAATGCGGGCCCTCGTGGAGTCATTACGGTCAATAGGAATATGGGCGCTCCTCCGTCTGCGGAGGAACATCTGGCGGCTCTCGGCGGCGGATCTGAGCAGCCTTCTCGGCAATTCTCTGGTCCGGCAACTAAAAGCGGACACATTAGCAGCGCCGAGCAACACTAACCAAGACCACGGTAGCGATGAACCGCAGCGTAACAACGGCTCCCACCCGCCCAGCGTCTGATCACAAGAATAACACTCGCGTACATCATTACGCTTTGGAGATACCATGGGCGCGGAGGAGAGGCAACCTCAAGGATGGAAGAGTGCGGCTCGACCGCACCGAGGCTCGATGCTAAGCGCCCCCCTTGGTGTTATTTTTATCTTTTCTTTTTATATGTACAGGACTCTACAAATAGAAGCCCGCCCGAGTGGCGAACTTGCGAACTCACGATACAACGATCGGGGATTAAAGAAGGCTGCGACAAACACTCGAGGTGGTCTCCATTACGAGCATTAAATTCAATTACATACACCAAGTGCAGCTTATCCTGAAGGGACATGTTAATTTAGTCCAAATCCCTTGCTTACCGCACTATTTGTATCGATCCGCTTTATTAGCAGAACTTCTTTCATAAATAACGTAGCACTTACCTTTTGCAAGTTTATTACCTTTTCATGCAATTTCGCGTTATCCTTTACAAATGTTCACTATATGACATATTGCACCCGTTTACTTTAGTGCGGCCGAATACACCGAGGGCTTCACATTTCCCCATATTACGGTGTGATTAAGTCGAACACTTTCACAAGTCGGCACCCGAACTTATAGCATTATATGAATCAGCTCGAATCATGTCTTGGGTCAATAGTTGGGTTTGCGGCTCCTATGTTTTGGTGCCTTCGTTCCGTCGTCGGCTAAGGGTAGCACTAGGAGAACCACTGCGATTGCGCCCGGTTTGGCGGGTTAACGCCTCGATGGAAAGCTAAAAGCTGGCGGCATGATAAGGCGAGAGATACATTTGTTCGAGAGGTCTTTTGGGTCCCTAAAGACTCATGCCGCTTGGCGAAGTTCCGGATGATGTCCAACGAAGGCGTGGATAGCGCCCGGATTCGGTCTTCGAATACCGGGGGCTTCGAAATTTAAAATTATAGAATTCTATGGCTAAGTGAGAGTGTTCAAGCATTATAAGTCCAGTGCCTTGTTAGGTCGTGTTGGCGCCTCCTAGATGGACCCAAAGATGGGAACAAGAGTGCTCAAGTTTATCACCGAACACCCGGCACTTCGTGGCTCGGGAGGTGAAGCCAACGACTTGCCATCTCTCAGATTTAACAAGCGGCGCCTGAAGGTAATATTTTAAATTAAACAAAGCGTTGCTCATGCGCATATAAACTTAGTTTTCGGCATGCAGGATAAACTGCAGCGAGTTCACTCAAGGATTACATTAAGGGACACTCATCCGCGATATCGCGGGCTCCCTTGGGACTACTTTATAATATCGCTCCGGCGTCGGTGCTCCTTGCCCGGCGGGCGGTCCGTGAAAGCTTCTCCGCATCCGGCTTGCCCCATTGCACCTTTATGCGGGCGAGGGCTCGGGCGCGCCTTCAATGCGGCGGGCGTTTGATCACATCAGCCTAGGGCATGCATCCACTAACCGCGCACTGAAGCCAAAAGTAGCTGCCGAGCATGGCCTGCCCGAACCTGGCCGGACTATGAGGCCCTTCATGGCCTCCTTGGCTACCTTGTGAGTTCGACCATTTGCTTAATTTGGTGGCTTGAAACACCGGATGGCGGCCTCGGCGTCTTGAGACGAAGACCTTCTCCATTGAGCTCCCTCCTCGCCCGCGATAGAGCATGGCGGCATCAGGCGCTCTTCTGGCAGATCTGCAAATGCCCACATGAGAGCTCCGAATTCGGGTAAGTATCCGTTAATTTACATTAACATGCTTGCTCTGCATGAAAAACGCCTTACCGCTGCTATCTTCTTCATGTCCTCTACCTCCTCCACGGGCCCTCACGGGCCTCGGCCTTAGCGGTTGGCACTTTTCGAGGCCGAGGCAAGCTCGGACTCTCGAGTCTTGAGTCACGCTCCAAACTCTCATGCTTTTCATGAGAGCACGGAGCTCTTGCGAACTTCCGCCACCAGCGTTCCTTGCTTTTCTCGCTCAGTCCGTTCGTGGCGCATTGCGTTCGGCCACGGACCGCGGCATCTTCGGAGCTGCCACCTCGTTAGTGGCCCTGCATTACATACATTATCCTTGTTAATCTTGTTTGCACCAAAACCCTTTTACGTAAGGTACATATTTAAAGTGGTGTTATTCACCTTCTTTTCCTTGAGCTGCCTCTTGGCATGGCGAGCTCTTGCTCCGACTGCTCAAGGTCCTTCTTCAGCGCCTCGACCTCCTTTGTCAATGTGGCGAGGTCAGCAGCGCCACTGCAAACCCATATTGACATATTTTAGAAACCTGTGTATATCTTGTTAAAGATCCTCGGTCCGGCTTTTCTTTCCGAACACCGGACTAAGCATCGAGAGACTCTGTCTATGCGGTATTATATTACATAATTTTAAACTTCTTACCTCAAAGCTTTGTTAGAAGGCTGTTGCGAGCTTCGAGTCGGCCCGCCCTTGGCGGCTGGACCTTCTCAATCACCGCACTCATAAGAGTGCGGTGTTCTTCTCAATGGAGGCGCCTTTGAGCGCCTCCGGCCGCCAATCCGGTGCCTCGGTTGGGCGGAGGCCGGCGTCCGCAATCCTGCCCCTCCTTGAAGGAGCTACTTGCGGACTACGGAACCGTTCACGGGTTCGGAGTAGAGTCGGCAAAAGTCCGGGAGGCTGCACGGCGCCTCCGGAGCCTCCTCTGGCGCGTCCCCTATGGGATTACGCCTCGTCGTCTTCGGGTAGCGTGGGGTAAGCGATCGGGATGGAATTTACATCCGGCGGCGCCAGCGACCCGCTCATCGAGTCGGGAAAATGCGTCACCGGCGGACTAAAAAGCAGATGCGCGTTAGAAGGACGTGTGACATACTATAATCGGCATATGAATGATCCGAAAACTTACGATTTTGCGGGCCGCGGCCCTTGGAGCCCTCCTCCTCCATGCGCTGATGTTGGCGAAAACTGTCGAGGATGGTTCTCCCCCTCTTGGACCTTCGGCCGCCCGATTAGGAGGCCTTCCTCTTCTTCTTCCTCCTCACGGGAGAAAGTACTCCTCCTCCTCCTCTCGTCTTGGAGGAGGAATCCTCGTCGTCGTCGGATGCTTGATTCGAGAACTCTTCGAGTCCCGCCACCTGTCTTGGCCTTCTTCTCCGGCACCACGTGCGGTGCGGAACCAGCAACCTTGCTAATTGGGCGTTCACTTGGTTCTTGGCATGGGGCGGGATGATAATCAGCTCGGCCTTCTCCAACCATTCTGTCAAAGGAAGAAGCAGATTAAAAACCTCGCTAGAGTCAATCTAAATTACTACAAGTGTCCCGTAATGGGGTGAATCACTTACCCGTCGGTCGGAGACCACAAGCTGAATCTGCGGTCTTGATTAGCGGATCTTGAGGCGTATCGGTGCTCTTGAACAGCACCCTCAGGCACCCGTATGTTGTATCGAAGAGCCGCTCAGCGTCTGGTGCTGTTCCGGATTAAACTCCCACAGAGTAAATGCCCTTTCTTGGCATGGGAGAATCCTTGGAGGAGCATGACTTGGACTACGTCGGCGGGAGCCCATTGCTCACCGCTTTTTGATGCGGAGTTGAAGTCCGTCACCTCCACGGATTACCCCTGCAAGCCCTTCTCTTTCGAGGTGAGCTGCGTGGGGATTCGGATCTAAATTCGGGGCCGCCACCCGCGAAGGCTCGCGGGCCGGTGATATAGAACCACCCGATTGCCACCCCTTGTGGAGTCCACGAAGGTCCCTTCTAGCCAGGGGCGTTGGGCGGCTGCCCAACATAAGCGCCTCCGCATTCGCTTGCGCCCCTTCACGATCTTGACGGCGTTGAAGGTCTTGAGCCACGGGCGAAGTGGGGCGGATGCGGAAAGGCCTCGCTACGACGATAACGCACGAGATGTTGAGGGCGAAGTTGGCGCCGGATCGTGGAAATCCGAGGCGTAGTAAAACATGAGCCCCGGACGAATGGATGGGCGGAAAGCCCGATCCGCAAAGGAAGTGGGGAAGGAAAGCGACCCTCGTGAGGTCTGGGGTAGGAGCGAGCTGCCCGCATCGAGGCAGCCGATCGCATATGTTTCGAGGAAGGTATCGGCGTCGCGCAGCTGGTGATGTCCTCCTCCTTGGCGGTGGAGGTCATCCACTTGCCTCCCCCTCCGGACATGTTAGGAGAAAGGTCGGCGAGAATCTTGTGAACTTGGCGTTGGAGCTTGAGGTTACGCGAGGGGCGGATGAGCAAAGGAGGAAGAAGGCGTAGGTGAGAAGGTAAATCCTTATCCCTTATATATAGGCGGACAAAACTATCGTCCCTCACGGCACAGTAAAACTAAGCTTATCCCCCAAGCGCCACCATCAATGGCGCGGTTGGGTTACCCTGCGTATTGATGAGAATCCGGAAGGGAACCACGATCTGCTTTGACGGGGCGTGCCAAGAAACCGCTTAGCTAAGCGTCTTAGAAGTGAGTGCGATAATTCAAACAAGGGCTTGGTGCGGTGTGATGTCATGCCGCATAATCGTCGTGATTGGATCGGTGTATATGTTTATTCTCTCTCGTTGGAATGTGGAAGTTATTTTGCGAGCGGACACTATCACTGGTGTTCATTATCTTCTCCGGATTATTCAAGGAGAACCGCCTTGCAATGCCGAACATTATACACGCCCGGACTTATCGTCATTGAAAGACTGGTTCGAGGAGACTCTTGGAGTCTGGACTAGGGGGTGTCGGAGGCGGACTATCAATATCCGCGGACTCCCATACTACGAAGATAGAAGATTGAAGACTCGGCTCGTGTCAGGAAGGTACTTTACTTGGCGTGGAAGGCAAGCTTGGCAATACGGATATGTAGATCTCCTACCATTGTAACCCGACTACTGTGTAACCCTAGCCCCTCCGGTGTCTATATAAACCCGGGGTAGTAGTCCGTGAGACACAACATTATCTCAACAATCATACCATAGGCTAGCTTCTAGGGTTTAGCCTCATTGATCTCGTGGTAGATCTACTCTTGTACTACCCATATCATCAATATTAATCAAGCGGGGCGTAGGGTATTACCTCCATCGAGAGGGCGAACACAGGTAAAACATTCGTCCCTCGTCTAATGTTACCATCCGCCTAGGCGCCTTGATTCGGGACCCCCTACCGAGATCCGCGGTTTGACACCGACACGGCCGCCTCCCCCCCTCCCTCCTTTATATCACGAGGGGCAGGCACCCTAAACACACAAGTTGATCTTCGTGATGGATTTCCTTGGCCGTGTGCGATGCCCCCTCCACGATATTCCACCTCGGTCATATCGTGGCGGTGCTTAAGCGAAGCCCTGCGTCGATAGAACATCATCGTCGTAACCACGCCGTCGTCTTGTGGAACTCATCCCGACACCTATTTGGATCGGTCGAGGATCGTCATCAAGCTGAGCGTGTGCAGAACGAGGAGGTGTCGTGCGTTCGGTGCTTGGATCGGTCGGATCGTGAAGGCGTCACGACTACATCAACAGCGTTGTCATAGCGCTTCGCTTATGGTCTATGAAGTGCGTGGACATCACTCCCCTCTCATTGCTATGCATCACCATGATCTTGCGGTAATGCGTAGGGAAATTTTGAAATTACTACGTTCCTAGCGGTGGCATCGAGCCTAGGTTTTATGTGTTGATGTTATATGCGAGTAGAACACAAGTGAGTTGTGGGTGATACAAGTCATCTTGCTTACCGACATGTCATACTTTTGGTTCGCGGTATTGTTGGATGAAGCGGCCGGACCGACATTCAGCGTGCGCTTCTGGCGAGAGACTGGTTTTACCGCGTGCTTTGCACCAAATTGACTAAGCGGTGTCGATTTCTCCAACTTTAGTTGAACCGAGTGTGGCTCGCCCGGTCCTTGCGAAAGTTAAAACAGCACCAACAGCGAACTATCGTTGTGGTTTTGATGCATAGGTAAACGGTTCTTGCTCAGCCCGTAGCAGCCACGTAAAACTTGCAACAACAAAGTAGAGGGCGTCTAACTTGTTTTTGCGGGGCATGTTGTGATGTGATATGGCCAAGGCGTGATGATATATTTTATTGTATGAGATGATCATGTTTTGTAACCGAAGTTATCGGCAACTGGCGAGAGCCATATGGTTGTCGCTTTATTGTATGAAATGCAAATGCCTGTAATTGCTTTACTTTATCACTAAGCGGTAGCGATAATCGTAGAAGCAATAGATGGCGTGCGACAACGATGCTACATTGGAGATCAAGGTATCGCGCCGATGGCGATGGTGATCACGATGGTGCTTGAAGATGGAATCACAAGCACAAGATGATGATGGCCATATCATATCACTTATATTGATTGCATGTGATGTTTATCATTTATGCATCTTATCTTGCTTTGATTATCGATAGCTTTTAAGATGATCTCTCACTAAATTATCAAAGTGTTCTCGAGTATACCTTGTTGCCAAAGTTAAATCGTGCCTAGACACCACGTGATGATCGGGTGTGATAAGCTCAACGTCCATCTACAGCGGGTGCAAGCCAGTTTGCACATCGAGAATACTCGAGGTTAAACTTTGAGCCTAGCATATGCGAGATATGGCCTCGGAACATGGAGACCGAAAGGTCGGCGTGAATCATATAGTAGATATGATCAACATAGTGATGTTCACCATTGAAAACTACTCCATCTCACGTGATGATCGGTTATGGTTTAGTTGATTTGGATCACGTGATCACTTAGATGACTAGAAAGATGTACATCTAAGTGGGAGTTCTTAAGTAATATGATTAATTGAACTTAAATTTATCATGAACTTAGTACGATAGTATTTTTCTTATCTATGTTTGTTGTAGATAGATGGCTCGTCTTTGTTGTTAGTTGAATTTTAATGCGGTTCTTGAAAGCAAAGTTGAAAGATGATGGTAGCAATTGCGAATTTGGGTCAAGTAACGAGATTATCCTCATTGCTGCCGACGGAAAATTCGTCCTAGAAGCACCGGCGGGTGCGAACTTTCTGCAGGAGCAATGCCAAATGTTATGAGCGTCTGGCGGAGCAAAGTGATGACTACTCAATAGTTAGAGTGTGCCATGCTTTCGGCTTAGAACCGGATCTTCAGCCATTTTTGAGCGTCATGGAGCATATGGAGCGGCGTTTTGAACTATATATCTCCTTCATATCTCTCAAGCGCGGAGGTAGAAATCAAGAAGGAGCATCAAGTGTTGATGGTCAACAAGACCACTAGTGTCAAGAAAAAGGGCAAAGGAAGAAGAAGGAAACTTCAAGAAGAGCGACAAGCAAGTTGCTTGCTCAAGAAAAACCCAAAATGCGGACCTAAGCACGAAAGTGAGTGCTTCTATTGCAAGCAAGCTGGTCCTTTGGAGAGAACTGCCCCAAGTATTTGGCGGATAAGAAGGATGGCAAGGTGAACAAGGTATATGTGATATACATGTTAATGATGTGTACCTTACTAGAGCTGCATGAGCTTTTGGGTATTTGATCTTGGTTACATTGCTAATATTTGCAACTCGAAGCAGGGACTACGAATAAGCGAGCACTGGCCAGGGCGAGGTGACGATGCAGCGTGGGAAGCGGTTCCAAAGTTGATGTGCTCGCTGATCGACACGCTACCTCTACATCTACCTTGAGATTAGTTTTAGACCTGAATAATTGTTATTTGGTGCCAGCGTTGAGCATGAACATTATATCTAGATCTTGTTTGATGCGAGGCTGCTATTCATTCATCGAGAGAATAATGGTTGTTCTATTTATATGAGTAATATCTTTTATGATCATGCACCCTTAAAGAGTGGTCTATTTTGATGAATCTCTATAGTAGTAATACACATATTCATAATGTTGAGGCCAAAAGATGCGAGTTGATAATGATAGTGCAACTTATTTGTGTACCTTGCCGTTTGGGTCATATCGATTAAAAGCATGAAGAAACTCCATCTTGATGGACTTTTGGAATCACTTGATTATGAATCACTTGGTACTTACGAACCGTGCCTTATGGGCAAGATGACTAAAACACCGTTCTCGGTACTATGGAGGCATAGATTTGTTGGAAATCATACATCTGGATGTATGTGGTCAGATGAATGTTGAGGCTCGTGGCGGATATCGTTATTTTCTCACCTTCACAGATGATTTAAGCGGATATGAGTATCTACTTAATGAAGCATAAATCTGAAACATTTGAAAAGTTCAAAGAATTTGAGTGAAGTTGAAAATCATCATAACAAGAAAATAAAGTTTCTCTGATCGATCGTGGAGGAGAATATTTGAGTTCTGAGTTTGGTCTACATTTGAAACAATGCGGAATAGTTTCACAACTCCGCATACCGGAACACCACAATGTAATGGTGTGTCGAGCGTCGTGTCGTGCTTTACTAGATATGGTGAGATCTATGATGTCTCTTACTGATTTACCGCTATCATTTTGGGGTTATGCTTTAGAGACGGCCGCATTCACATTAAATAGGGCACCATCAAAATCCGTTGAGACGAATCCTTATGAACTATGGTTTGGCAAGAAACCAAAGTTGTCGTTTCTGAAAGTTTGGGGTTGTGATGCTTATGTGAAAAAACTTCAACTTGATAAGCTCGAACCCAAATCGGAAAAATGTGTCTTCATAGGATACCCAAAGGAGACAGTTGGGTACACCTTCTATCACAGATCCGAAGGCAAGACATTACGTTGCTAGAATGGATCCTTTCTAGAAAGGAGTTTCTCTCGAAAGAAGTGAGTGGGAGGAAAGTAGAACTTGATGAGGTACTGATACAGCTCCCTTATTGGAAAGTAGTTCATCACGAGAAATCGGTTCATGTGACACCTACACCAATTAGTGAGGAAGTTAATGATGATGATCATGAAACTTGGATCAAGTTATTCTTGAACAAGTAGGTCGACGAGTAAGATCCGCACAGTGGTATGGTAATCCTATTCTAGAAGTCATGCTACTAGATCATGATGAACCTCACGAACTATGAAGAAGTGATGGTGAGCCCAGATTCACAAAATGGCTTGAAGCCATGAAATCGAGATGGGATCCATGTATGAGAACAAAGTGTGGACTTTGGTTGACTTGCCCAATGATTCGGACAAGCAATAGAGAATAAGTGGATCTTCAAGAAGAAGGCGAATGACGGCGGTAATGTTACTATTTACAAAGCTCGACTTGTTGCAAAGGTTTTCGACAAGTTCAAGGGGTTGACTACGATGAGACCTTCTCACCCATAGCGATGCTTAAATGCATACGAATCATGTTAGCAATTGTGCATTTTATGATTATGAAATATGGCGGATGGATGTCAAAAGCGCATTCTGAATGGATTTACGGAAGAAGAGTTGTATATGATGCAAAGTAAGGTTTTATCGATCTAAGGGATCTAAAAAAAGTGTGCAAGCTCGGCGATAAATTTATGGATGCAGTGCAAGCCTCTCGGAGTTGGAATAAACTCTTTGATAGTGTGATCAAAGCATATGGTTTATCTGAGACTTTTGGAAGCTTTGTATTTACAAGAAAGTGAGTGGGAGCTCTATAGCATTTACGATATTATCGTGGGCGACATATTGTTGATTGGAAATGATATAGAATTTCTGGATAGCATAAAGGATACTTGAATAAAAGTTTTTCAATGAAAGACCTCGGTGAAGCTGCTTACATATTGGGCATCAAGATCTATAGAGATAGATCAAGGCGGCTTGATTGGACTTTCACAATGCACATACCTTGATAAAGTTTTGAAAAAGTTCAATATGGATCGAGGCAAAGGGTTCTTGCCTATATTACAAGGTATAAAGTTGAGTCAAACTCAATGCCGACCACTGCGAGAAGATAGAGAGAAAATGAAAGAGTTCCTATGCTTGACCATAGGCTCTATCATGTATGCAATCATGTGTACCGGACACGATGTGTGCCTTGCTATTAGTTTAGAGGTACCAAAGTAATCCGAGTGGATCACTACAGCGGTCGAGAATATCTGAAATACAGAAAAGGACTAAGGATATTGAGGAGTCTGGACTAGGGAGTGTCAGGACAGCGGACTATCATCGTCCGCCGGACTCCAAGACTCTGAAGATGCAAGATTGAAGACTCCGTCCGTGTCAGGATGGGACTTTCCTTGGCGTGGAAGGCAAGCTTGGCGATCTGAATATGTAGATCTCCTACCATTGTAACCGACTACGTGTAACCCTAGCCCTCTCTGGTGCCTATATAAACCGGAGGGCTTTAGTCCATAGGACACAACATACATTACAACAATCATACCATAGGCTAGCTTCTGAGGGTTTAGCCTCCTTGATCTAAATGGTAGATCCACTCTTGTACTACCCATATCATCAATATTGTCCAGGCGGGGCGTGAGGTTTTACCTCCATCAAGAGGGCGAACTGGAGTAAAACATCGTGTCCTTGTCTCCTGTTACCATCCGCCCTAGGCCATGCACGATTCAGGACCCCCTACCGAGATCCGCGGTTTGACACCGACATTGGTGCTTTCATTGAGAGTTCCTCGTATTAGTCACCCGATAAACGATGGCTTCTTCAATCAACAACTTAATGTCGAGGTGAGACTTTTCTCCCCGAGACGGATCTTCGTCGATTCGGCCGCCCTTTGCGAGGCTAATTCACTTGGCCATCGGGGCGGGATCAGCTTCGCCCTGGCCGTCGGAGTCGGGTTCGGGAACCTAAACTTCACGGCCGACATCCGTGGGGACTTGATCTTCGACGGGCTCGAGCCACAGCCAAGCGTGCCGCACTGTTGCGATGGGCATGATCTAGCTCTGCCACCAAACAGTACCTTGGTGGCTGCACAAGGATCCGCTCCGGCCCTTAGTCCGGAGCCGATTGCCCAGATCGAGGACCGGTGGTTGGACACCGCCTCGGGGGCTGCAACTTCCACGGCGATGGAGCCAAACACTAACCATGTCCCCTGCGAAGCTCGTGACTCCGAGGTGCCGGACTCCCCGCCGGACTCCGGACCTCCCACGCCCTTGCCAATCGAATCCGATTGGGCGCCGGTTATGGAATTCACCACCGCGGACATCTTCCAACACTCGCCCTTTGGCGACATCCTAAATTCGCTAAAACATCTCTCGCTATCCAGGAGGGAACAGCGGGGTGTGGCGGGGCGGTTGAGATCTGAGACGGCGAAAAATTCAAAAGCCACCCACCACCCACTTTGTAGCCTACTAGCCGATGATCTAGCAGACATGCTAGACTACGACTTACGAGGACATCGGCCGGTATGGGCGGCGATGCGGAGAGCGAACAAGAACCAGCGCCTCTGAGGGCTTTGGAAGACCACCTCGTCATCACGACATATACATGGTGGACACCCCAAAAGGGGAAAGAAAGCGGTGGAGGCGTGATTCCTCAAAGAAATAGCCCAAGCACCGGCGTCGTGGGCGCTCTAAATCCGCCCACGGCAAGAATGGAGATTGAGACCTGAGAGATAATAATATGCAGAGAGTGCGAAGATAATCCTCAGCGAGGATTCAGCCTGGGAGGATCTGAAGCAAGCCCTCACGAGAGGCGGCGGGCGAAGAGGTCGAGGATGATAATTATATACCTCCCTCGAGGGGCCGAGGCAAGCCTCAGCGATGATGAATTTTGCCGTGCAGAAGAGGATCCCGTCAAACAAGGCGTTTTAAGCGCAGAAAGCTTATCACCACAGGCAAATAGCCTAAAGAAAAAAGCAGCGGCAACTTCAAGCTGGTCGGGACCTGCTTGGCCGATCGATGGACCGAGGTCTCGCGGACGAACGATATGAACTCGAGCAGCCCCTCAAAAGCTACCCAAGATGCAAGTTGCTCCCCGATTAGAGGAGAAACATACATACCTTCATCTCCAGCGCTGTCTGACCGACCGACCACCCGTGGCGAGATAGAGAGCATCTAGGCCATTCACCAAGAACCGTACCCGGCATCGCTCCAAAAGTCTGAAGCCAAGAGGAGCAGCTGGACTTACGAGATATATTGGAGGACAAAGCAAGGCAATCCAAATCCATCTCTGGATCACGTGGGCGCCCCGACCCACGGCGAATACCGTCGCAACGGATACAATAACTCGGCGGACCGAACTGGCGAACAATAGCTCTCTCGAGCTCGTCGTGATATTGCTCAATATAGGCGCCGCACACCGCTATGCTTCAGCGGCGAAGTAATGGATCATCAAATCCACGAAGGTTTAAACCCATAAACATCGAATCTCGATGGCCATGAGACCCAGCGGTTTGGATCGAAGATTATCTCCTTCACATCCATATGGCCCATGGCGGAATCTCCATGCCATCAAGTATCTCCCTCAAGCAAGGACCAGCTCGGCATTGGCTTAATAAGCTTGCTGCGAGTCAATTGGGTGTTGGGAAGACACTGGAAGCCCCATTCCTCGACAACTTCCGGGGCACATATATGCGACCACGGGCGCCCGATGACCTAAGCCACATAATTCAATAGCGAGGACGAATCGGCGGACAATTGCAGACCACGGTTCCTCACAAAAAAAACCAAATCGTCATTGTCCGGGATCACGAGGCCCTCGCAGCCTTCAAGCATAACATCCATGACGAATGGCTAGCCCGACACCTAGGATTGGAAAAGCCGAAATCCATGGCAGCCCTCACATCATTAATGACCGCTTTTTGTGTGGGAGAGGATAGGTAGCTAGCTTCGCAGCAACAACCTCGGTAAAATTTCTGGCGGTCCGGATACTAAGGACCACAATGGCGGTCGCGTCGAAACAAAAATAGCGCGCGTGCTTGGCGACGACAAGGAGGATCTGGCGATCAACGCCGGATTCGAGGCTCTAAACCGGTTAGCGGAAGAAGCCATTCAAAGAACCACTCGGGTCCGTCAATTTGGACGAATACTCGGCGCTTATGCGGATACATGGCACCTGAAAAGCCACCAATCACACCACAGAGATTGTTGGGTGTTCAAGCGAGCAGGCAAGTTAATTGCGAAAACAATGACAAGGGCTGCTGGCGGCAGCGAGGAAGAGACGACCGCCCGAACAATAGAGGACGAAGGGTTTCCCCCACAAGTGCGGACGGTGAACATGATATATCGACCCACATACCCAAAGGGAGCAGCGTGCACTAAGGGGCGTATATGCGATGGAGCGATCGCCCTAAGTTCAATCCATGGTCCTCTTGCCCGATCACTTTTCGATCGAAAGATTATCCGACCGATTATCCGCCATGGCGGATTCGCGCGTGGTTTTAGACCCAATCGTCGATGGATTTCACCTCACGAGAGTCTGATGGGCGGCGGTGCTGAACCTTCTTTATCGAGGATCTGATGTCGCCAAGATGGGCATAGACCCTCAAGGATTAAACCTACAAAACGACTTTCAAAGGCGTCATACCAGAATGTTGAGGCCAATTATGCGAGCTCGATCCTGCTGAAGTGGTCTTGGATCCGGACAATTTCGGGCGAGAGTTAATCTTGACATAGTCCCATTCGGCGGCTATCACGCCTACCTTTCGGCGAACAGCGTTTGCAAAGTTCAGCAGCGGTGCCGCGTCGCATACCTCAAGCTCAAGATGCGAGGCCCTCGTGGAGTCATCACGGTCGATGGAAATACGGAGCGCTCCTCGAATGGAGGAACACCTGGCTCTCATGGCGGAAGCCTGAGCAACCTTTTAAGGCAATATTTGAGTCCGGCCGTTAAGCGGCGGATCTGATAACAGCTCGGGCAACATCAACCAAGACCACAGCGGCGCGTTCAGAACGCAGCGTAGCAATCTGGCTCAACCCAGCCCTTGCATAATTGCAAGACCAACCCTCAGCGTACATCATTACGCTCTGGAGATACCATGGGCCTAGGGAAGGGGCACGACCAATGAGACCCAGTGCGGCTCGACCACACGGGGGGCTCATAAGTGTGTCCTCCTTTTTTTATTATTTTCTTTCTTTATATGCACGGGACTCCGTTCACGAGAAGGCCTGTCCGTGGTGGACCGCCGAACTCATGATGCAACAGCCGGGGAAGAAAGAAGGCTACGATAAACACTCGGTGGTCTCCATTACGAGCATTAAATTTGATTATATACACCGATCCGCAGCCATCCCGGAGAGACATATTTATTAGTCAATCCCTTGCTTACCGCACTATTTGTATCATTCCGCACTCATAGCGAGAACTCTTTAATAAATAATGCAGCATTTTTGCTGTTATTGCATTACTTTACATATATGTTCATTATTGACATCTTGCACCCGTATATTTTAGTGCGGCCCGAATACACCGAGGGCTTATGTTCCCCGCATTATGGTGTGATAAGTCGAACACTTTCACAAGTCGGCACCGAACTTATAGCATTATATGAATCGGCTCCGAATCATGTCTTGGGTCAATAGTTGGGTTTGCGGCTCCCACGTTTTGGTGCCTTACGTTCCGTTCTATCGGCTAAGGTAGCCTTTGGGAGAACCACTGCGATTGCGCCCGGTTGGCTGGCGGCGCCTCGATGGAAAGCTAAAACTGGCGGCATGATAAGGCGAGACTAGTCGTTGTTCGAGAGGTCTTTTGGGTCCTAAAGACTCACGCCGCTTCGGCAGTTCAGGATAATGTCGAAGCGAAGGCGTGGATAGCGCCCGGATTCGGTCTTCGAATCTAGAGGCTTCCGAAAATTAAAATTATAGAATTCTATGGCTAAGTGAGAGTGTTCAAGCATTATAAGTCCGGTTGCCTTGTTACGTTGTGTTGGCGCCTCCTAGATGGACCCAAAATGGGAACAAGAGTGCTCAAGTTATCTCGAACACCGACACTTCGGCTCGAGGGCTGAAGCCAACGACTTGCCATCTCTCAGATTTTATAAGCGGTGCACATAAGGTAATATTTTAAATTAAACAAGCGTTGCTTAAAGCGCATATGAACAAAGTTTTCAGCGCAGCGAGGATAATACATGAGTTTACTCAATAATTACATCTCTGGGGCACTCATCCGCAATATTGCGGGCACCCTTGAGACAATATTATAATACATCTCGGGCGTCGATACTCCTTGCCGTGGCGGCGGTCGTAAAGCTTCTCTCGCATCCAGCCCCGGTGCACCTTTTTGCGGGCAAGGGCCGACGGCACCTTCAATACTGGCGGGCGCTTGATGACATCCACCGAGGCACGCATCCACCAGCTTGCCGCCTGAGAGGCAAATAGCTCCGAGGCATGGCCTGTCGAGCCACACCGGACTATAAGGCCCTTCATGGCCTCCTCGGCTACCTTGTGGAGCTCGACTAGCTGCTTAATTTGGTCGCTTAGAGAAGGCCGGATGGCGGCCTCGGCGTCTTGAGACGAAGACCTTCTCCGTTGAGCTCCTCCTGCTTGCGGTAGAAGCGGCGTGACATCGGATACACTGGCGTAAGATCTGCAAGCGCCCATGGAGAGCTCGAATGCGGGTAAGTGTCGGGTAGTTTACATTAACATGCTTGCTTTGCATGAAAAATGCCTTACCGCCGCTATCTTCTTAACATCTTCAACCTCTGAAGGGCCTTACGGGCCTCGGCCTTGGCGGACTTGGCACTTTCGAGGCCGGCGAGCTCGGACTCTCGAGTCTTAGTCGCTCTCAAACTCTCATGCTTCTCCATGAGAGCACGGGCTCTTGCCACTACCGCCACCTGTGCCTCCTGCTTTTCTCGCTCTGCCCGTTCATGGCCGCCTTGCGTTCGGCCGCGGACCTGCCTCCTCCAGAGGCTGCCACCTTGTTTGTGGCCCTGATATTACGTATTATCCTTGTTAATTTTATTGCAACCAAAATCCTTTTTGTAAGGTAAAATTCAAAGTGGTGTTACTCACCTTCTTTGTCCTCGAGCTGCCTCTTGGCATGGCGAGCTCTTGCTTAGACCGCTCGAGATCTTGCTAATGCACCAACCTCCTTGATCGGTCTTGCGAGGAGGTCAGCAACACAGCCTGCAGACCCATATTGACATAATTTATTAGCAACCTGCGAATATCTTTTTAGATCCTCGGTCGGCTTTTCTTTCCGAACACGAACCGAGCATCGGGAGCTCTTGTCTATGCGGTATTACATTACATAATTTTAACTTCTTACCTCAAAGCACATTAGAAGGCTCTGCGAGGCTTCAGTCGGCCCGCTCTTGGCAAGCTGAACCTTCGAATCACCGCACTCATGATAGTGCGGTGTTCTTCCTGATGGAGCGCCTTTGGCGCCTCCAGCAGATTGTCCGGCGCCTCGGTTGGGCGGAGGCGCGCGGCGTCGTGATCTTGCCCTTCTTTGAAGGGGCGCTGCGGACTCTGGAACCACTGCGAGGTTCGGTGTGAGTCGGCGCAAAGTCCGGAGGCTGCCTTGCGGTGCCTCGGAGCCTCCTCTGATGGGTCCCTTACGGGATCCCACCTCGGCGTCCTCATCGGTAGCGAGGGGTAGAAGCGGTCGGAAGTGAATCCACATCCGGCGGGGCCAGCGACCCTTTCGATGAAGCGGGGAGATCATCATCGGCGGACTACAGGGCAATATCACGGCATTAGAAGGACACTATGTGACACAAAAGAAATTGCATATCAGGGATCCGGATACTTACGATCTCATGGGAGGCTGGCCCTTGAAGGCCACTCCTCGTCGCCAGCGTTGGTGTTGGCGGAGCTGTCGAGGAATAGTTCTCCCCTCTTGGACCCTTGGCCTCCCCCATTGGGGAAGCCTTCCTCTTCCTCTCTCCCCCTCTGGGAAGAGTCTTCCTCCTCCTCCTCATCTTGGGGAGAGTCCGCCTCGTCGTCGGACACACGATACAGGGAACTCTTTCGGTGCCGTGGCCTGTCTTGGCCTTCTTCTCGGCACCACATGCGGTGCGGAACCAGCAACCTGCTGGGCGGGCGTCCCTTTGGGTCTTGGCATGGGAGCAGGCGGATGAGCTGCTCGGCCTTCTTCATCCATTCTGTCAAAGGAAAGGGAGATTGAAACCCTTTTAGAATCAATCTATTTACAATAAGTGTCCCTAAAGGGGTAGAATCACTTACCTCGTCGGTGGATCTGCGAGTGAAATCAGCGATCTTCCGTCGGCGGATCTGAGAACCAGGCGCCCATAACAGCACCCTCGAGCGCCCGTCGTCATGTCGAAGAGCCCGCTCGGTCTTAGTGCTGTTCGGATCGAACTCCACAGTTGAATGCCCGTTCTTGGCATGGGAGAATCCGTGAGACAGGCATGACTTGGACCACGTCGGCGAGATTAAGCTTCTTGTTCACGGCTTACGGATCTGAGCTTGGAGTCCGTCGGCTCGTCGAATTACCCTGACAAGCCCTTCTCTTTCCGGAGGTGAGCTGCGTAGGATACGAGATCTAAACTTCGGGGCGCCGCCCACGTAGAGTCGCCTTGGCTCGGTGATATAGAACCACCCGATTGCCACCCTTGGCGGAGTCCACGAAGCCCCTTGAAACGAAGGGCGTTGGGCATCTTGCCCAACATGGCGCCTCCGCACTCCGCTGCGTGCCCTTCACTACCTTGACAGCGTTGAAGGTCTTGAGCCTAAGCGAAGTGGGGCGGATCAGAGGAGGGCCTACGCACCGCGACGATGAAGCGCCGAGATGTTGAGGATGAAGTTGGCGCGGATCGTGGAAATCCGGCCGTAGTAGAACATGAGCCCCGGACAAAGGGTGAAGGTGGAAAACCGATCAGCGGAGGAAGTGGGGGAAGCGACCCTCTCATGGGGCCGGGGGTAGGGATGAGCTGCCCCTCGTCGGGCGGCCCGGTCGCGATGTCGCCGGAAAGGTATCGGCGCTGCGCAGCTTTGTGATATGCTCCTCCTTAGCGGTGGAAGCCAGCCATTTACCTCCCCTCCGGACATAGTGGGAGAAGGTTGAGGCGAGATCTTGCGAACTTGGGTCTTTGGAGCTTGAGTGCGTGTGAGATGGATAAGCAAAGGAGGAAGAAGGCGTGGGTGAAAAGGTGAATCCTTATCCCTTATATATAGGCGACGAAGACTATGCGTCCCCACTTTGGTAAAACTCGCTTATCCCCAAGCGCCACCATCAATGGCGCGTTTGGGTTACCGTCCGTATTGATGAGAATCCGGAATAAGGGAACACGATCTCTGCCCGACAAGGCGTGCCAAAACGCTTAAGCTAAGCCTTGCTGGTGGTATAATAAAAATGATTCAAGTAAAGGCTTGGTAGTGGTGTGAGCGTCATGCCATAAAATCGTCGTGATTGAACTTGTGTATCATTTATTCTCTCTCACGGTGGAATGTGGAATTTATTTTGCGAGGCGGACACTATCTGGTGTTCATGATCTTCTCTGGATTATTCAAAGGAGGAACCGCCCTGCAATACCGAACATTATCTTGGCGCGGACTTATCGTCATTGAAGCCGGAGTTTGAGACTCTTGAGGAGTCTGGACTAGGAAGTGTCCGGACAACCGGACTATCATCGTCGCGGGACTCCAAGACTCTGAAGATGCAAGATTGAAGACTCCGTCCGTGTCCAGGATGGGACTTTCCTTGGCGTGGAAGGCAAGCTTGGCGATCTGGATATGTAGATCTCCTACCATTGTAACCCGACTGTGTAACCCTAGCCCTCTCCGGTGTCTATATAAGCCCGGAGGGCTTTAGTCCGTAGGGACACAACATACATTACAACAATCATACCATAGGCTAGCTTCTAGGGTTTAGCCTCCTTGATCTCGTGGTAGATCCACTCTTGTACTACCCATATCATCAATATTAATCAAGCGGGGCGTGGGTTTTACCTCCATCAAGAGGGCCCAAACCTAGGTAAAACATCGTGTCCCTTGTCTCCTGTTACCATCCGCCTAGCGCATAGTTCGGGACCCCCTACCGAGATCCGCGGTTTGACACCCGACAGATATGTTTCTCGTTTATGGGTGACAAAGGAAGCTAATCGTAAAGGTTACATCGATGCAAGCTTTGACCTTGAAATCCAGGACGATTTTAAATCGCCAAACCCAGAATCGTATTTATATTAAGCGGTGGGTACGTAAGTTGGTGCAGTTCTAAACAAAGCGTCGTGGCGGGATCTACTATCGAGCGAGTACATAACTGCTTAGGAAGCGACAATGGAAGAGTCTCGGATGAAGAGTTCATTTCGATCTAGAGTGTCATACCCTAGTGCATGGGACCAATGAAGATCTTCGTGACAATCTTGGTGCAATTGCCTTGGCAAAGGAATCCAGATTTCACAAAGACCAAAGCACATCAAGAGGCAGCTTCAATTCCATCCGGGACCAAGTCCGGTGGGAGACATAGAGATTTACTGAATACATATGGATCACGAATATTGCAGACCCGATTGACTAAGCCTCTTCCACGAGCAAAACATGATCGGCACCAAGACTCCATGGGTGTTAGAATCATTACTATGTAATCTAGATTATTGACTCTAGTGCAAGTGGGAGGCTGAAGGAAATATGCCCTAGAGCAATAATAAAGTTATTATTTATTTCCTCATATCATGATAAATGTTTTATTATTCATGCTAGAATTGTATTATCCGGAAACATGATACATGTGTGAATACATAGACAAACAAAATGTCACTAGTATGCCTCTACTTGACTAGCTCATTAATCAAAGATGATTATGTTTCCTAACCATAGACATGTGTTGTCATTTGATTAAGGATCACATCATTAGGAGAATGATGTGATTGACTTAACCCATTCCGTTAGCCTAGCACTTGATCGTTTAGTATGTTGCTATTGCTTTCTTCATGACTTATACAAAGTTCCTACAACTATGAGATTATGCAACTCCCGTTTACGGAGGAACGCTATGTGCTACCTGCATCTGGCGTGGCTGGGTGATTATAAAGGTGCTCTGGTGTCTCGGCGGTACATGTTGGGTTGGCGTAATTCGAGATTAGGTTTTGTCACTCCAATTATCGAGAGAGTATCTACGGCCCTCTCGGTAATACACATCACTTAAGCCTTGCAAGCATTGTAACTAATGAGTTAGTTGTGGGATGATGTATTATGGAATGAGTAAAGACTTGCGATGTGAGATTGAACTAGGTATTGGATACAAGCGATCGAATCTCAGAACAAGTAACTTATCCGATGACAAAAGAACAGCGTATGTTGTTATCTTGGTTTGACCGATAAAGATCTTATTAGATATGTAGGAGCCAATATTAACATCGAGGTTCCACTATTGGTTATTGACCGAAGCAGTTCTAAGTCATGTCTACATAGTTCTACCGAACCGGTAGAGTCCACTTTTATAACGTTACGATGGCGGTTTTATTATGAGTTTATAAGTTTTGATGTACCGAAGGTTGTTGAATCCGGATGTGATCACGGACATGGCGAGAGTCTTGGAATGGTCGAGACATAAAGATTGATATATTGGAAGCCTATATTTGGATATCGGAATGATTCCGGGTGAAATCGGGTTTCACCGGAACACGGAGGTTACGAGAACCCTCAGGGGTTAATGGGCCTTAGGGCCATGAGGGAGAGAAGAGGAGGGGCCGCCCACACGCGGTGCGCGCCTCCCCTAGTCCGAATAGGACAAGGAAGGGCGGCGCTCTCTTTCCTCTTCCTCCCCTCCCTTCTCCACCAAAGGAAGGAGGGGTACTCTCGGTGGGAGTAGGACTCCTCGGCCTTACCCTAGAGGGCAGCCACCTCCCCTCCCTCCTTCCTATCTGAGGGCAAGGGGCACCTACAACACACAAGTTGATCTTCGTGATCATTCCTTAGCATGTCGCTGTGCCCCCCTCCACCGTATTCCACATCGATTAAATGTCATTAGAGGTGCTTAGAAGCGAAAGCCTGCGTCGGTGGGAACATCATCATCGTCACCCGCCGTCGTGATGCCAGAACTCATCCCGACACCTGCTTTGGATCCGGTCAGGGATCGTCATCGGCTGAGCGTGTATGCCCGAACACGGAGGTGTCATGGGTTCGATTACTTGGATTGGTCAGATCGTGAAGATGTCTGACGCTATCAACAGCGTTGTCATAGC